>JAYKQN010000056.1:175000-217500 GCA_036785175.1 Eupleurogrammus muticus | reverse complement strand
CTGACAGCCCATAATGTCCCCCTCACTATATATATAGAACACTTTATGTTTTATGAAGAGACGACAAAACGTGGAACAAACTGAGCTCAAAGGAAAAGAGCAGAAACTTCAAACTTATATTTTACAGACTCACAGGATTCACAGGATTCACTTTCAGCTGCTGACAGACGAGAGGCAGCTGCTGTGGTCACACACACACACACACACACACACACACACACACACACACACACACACACACATACAGGAAATATACATACAACCCCAGTGGAGTGAAGTGTATTTGATATGAACAACTATTTGTAGCCTGATTTACTCTGAGCTTTGACACGTTCATTCTCTTCACATTAGTTTCTCACATTTCTTGGTAAATTTTGTCCTTTTACGACGACTCAAATTCATTGTCCCAACTTTTCCCAAATGAACAACATCCCCATTCTAGTTGAGAAATGACACATTTGCTGTTATTTTTCACTTTTTCAACACTTTTTATATTAAGTTAAATTCGTTAAGCAAAGGTCAGAGGTCAAATCACACTGAAACATTAACTGTTCACTGGAGTTGAATCTGAATGAAAATCATGACTTTCATTTCTCAGGTGATGTGAAAAGAGAAAAGTCAGCTGAGCTGTTATCACCTTCATCATCACCTTCATCATCACCTTCATCATCACCTTCATCGTCACCTTCATCATCACCTTCATCATCACCTTCATCGTCACCTTCATCATCACCTTCATCGTCACCTTCATCATCACCTTCATCATCACCTTCATCATCACCTTCATCATCACCTTCATCATCACCTTCATCACGGCTTCTGTTTGTTTACTGACGTTCTGATTCCTGTGTGTTTGCTGTTTATTCCTGATCACACTGTGAGTCGCCTCTGGCCTCAGGATCTGGTCTTGGGACAGTCAGCAGATGAGATGACTCAGCAACGCTGGAAATAACCGAGCAGAGTCGAGTTATCCAATAAAATTCAACCTTTTTTGCTGTTTTTATGGATTTTAACCTTCAGTAAAGTTAACAATCAGACAACTAACTAAACCAAGTATTTTACTTTAGGAGTCATCAAACATTTACAAGGAGTCAGAATCATTCTCCATCAATAACAGGAAGTTTATTCTTTGTGCTAATCAATAGCAGCAGAAATGGAGCAGGACGACAGTGGAAACTCAAACGAACCTTTTAGACCAAAAAAAACAGCAGAAGCAAAGATAAACTTTGAGATTTAGTTTCCGTAATTTGTCTTATTCCAAATTATCGAAGGAAGGAAACCTTCACATCAGCAGCTTTTACAGAAACAAACGGTTTAGTTTTATTCCTGATTATATTCTGTAGGTTTGTGATCCTATACCATTTAAAACATGATCATTGTATCTCGATTTGATGATTTTTCCTGAGATAAAAAAGAGATCGTGACTTTGTAAAAAACTAAACCTGCTTATTTTGTGCATATTTATTTACACAATTCCTTATTTTATATTTAAACGTACACTTTCAGAAAACCTATGTTACAGAACAATTGTCTTAAAGCAGGAATTCCACTGGTGACTTTTCCTGCTGTTTGCTGGCCCCTAGCGGCCACACTGAGGAACTGCATCACAGTTAGAATTAACTGAATTTATTCTTTGTGGGATTATAAAAAACTAACATAATGATTTGTAATTAAGATCTTTTCTTGTTGTTTTTGATATAAAGAGTAGGTGCTGCCCAACCACATGATTATGCGTCTCTCATTAACCCGTTATTAACTTACTGGTAACAAGCAGCGACCAGTTTCTGACACATGTGAAGATTTGAATGGAGCAAAATTTCACATAAAATGTTATATAATATATTAAACTTCGGAAAATTATTAGTTTAATATGAAAAAATATAGAATCCAGAATGTCCTCACTAATTAAGAATGAAGTAATGTGTGTGTTCTGTTTGTATTAAACTGATCAAACAATGACGAGTTGTAACTGCAGCGAAGTCAGTTTCAGGTTGATTATTAAAAAAAGACTTTAGGGACTGTCAACAAATTACAGAACAGGTTGCTGTGCGGTGCTGAGTGTTAATATTTGTTTGCGTTTGTTTGTCTCATTTTACTTTTGTTAAATACGTGAAATATAAGGAACCTGGACATCTTCATTACATGTATATTAGTGAAAACATACTCAGTAATAATATGTCACTACTTACTTTTTGATGATCTCTAATGATGCTAATATTCAACTAACTAACAACTAATACATATAAATAAATAATGAATTTAAATATGTTTTTTTCCAATCTGTAACTTGTTGATGGTTCCTAATGTTAAATGTAAATATACAACTAACTAACAAACAAATAAATAATTAACATTCAGTTTAAATGTGTCTTTTAAATACTAGGAATGTGGAAATATTGATTACATGTTTTGATTGTTGACTATTATTACTTGTAAAATTTCGAAATTTTCAAGTGTAAAAACATGTTTTTATTTTTTTTATTTTTGTGTATGCTGTCACTTGTTGACGGTCCCTAATGTTTGTTAACACCAACCTGAACCTAACTTCACTCGGTCACAGCTGAAGCGTTTTAACATTGCGTGAGTATCCTGCGGGTGTGTGTGTGTGTGTGTGTGTGTGTGTGTGTGTGTGTGTGTGTGTGTGTGTGTGTGTGTGTGTGTGTGTGTGTGTGTGTGTCTGTGTGTGTGTGTGTGTGTGTGTGTGTGTGTGTGTGTGTGTGTGTTCGGTCGGCAGCACCACAACAACACACACTCTGTCCTGTAGAGGCTGACATGGCTTCGCTGGCAGCGGCTCCTGACCCGGGCATCAACCCGCTCTCCGACGCTCTGGTCCCGGCCAGCATCTTCGCTCCGGACCGGGGAAGCTGCGGGGACGACGCCGGGGAGGAGGGCTTCGAGGACGGGGACGTGATGAACGGAGAAGCCGAGGACCGCCGCCGGATGGATTTCAGCAACAAGGTAACGGCTGGGCCTCCATGGATGAACGGATGAACGGATGAACGGATGAATGAATGAATGAATGAATGAATGAATGAATGAATGAATCCTCCGCTCGTCTAATTATTCACTAATTAACGCGTTTGTCATAAATACAAAGCTAACCATGCTAACGCTGCTAGCCGCCGGTGCTAATGCTTCATTCACCTGATGCTTTACCTGCGGAGTCGATGCAGAAGATGCTGAAAATGAAGAAGAAGAAGAATATACATTAACATACATGTTAACATCATTAATAACAACATCAATAACATCATTAATGACATCATTAATAACATCATTAATAACATCATTAATGACATCATTAATAACATCATTAATAACATCATTAATAACAACATCAATAACATCATTAATAACAACATTAATAACATCATTAATAACATCATTAATAACATCATCAATAACAACATTAATAACATCATTAATAACATCATCAATAACAACATTAATAACATCATTAATAACATCATTAATAACAACATCAATAACATCATTAATAACATCATTATTAACATCATTAATGACATCATTAATAACATCATCAATAACAACATTAATAACATCATTAATAACATCATTAATAACAACATCAATAACATCATTAATAACATCATTATTAACATCATTAATGACATCATTAATAACATCATCAATAACAACATTAATAACAATATTAATAACATCATTAATGACATCATTAATAACAACATCAATAACAACATTAATAACAATATTAATAACATCATTATTAACATCATTAATAACAACATTAATAACAACATTAATACATCATTAATAACAATATTAATAACATCATTAATAACAACATTAATAACAACATTAATACATCATTAATAACAATATTAATAACATCATTAATAACAACATCAATAACATCATCAATAACAACATTAATAACAATATTAATAACATCATTAATGACATCATTAATAACAACATCAATAACAACATTAATAACAATATTAATAACATCATTATTAACATCATTAATAACAACATTAATAACAACATTAATACATCATTAATAACATCATTAATAACATCATTAATAACAACATTAATACATCATTAATAACAATATTAATAACATCATTAATAACAACATTAATAACAACATTAATACATCATTAATAACAATATTAATAACATCATTAATAACAACATTAATAACATCATTAATAACAACATTAATAACATCATTAATAACATCATTAATAACAACATTAATAACAACATTAATAACAACATTAATAACAACATTAATACCAACATGACTGTACATAAAACAACATCTGCTCCTTTCGTCAGTTTAACAGCTGCTTTCGTTTTTGGTTTCGTTTCGTGTCAGAGCCTTTTGTTTTTTAACCTGAGTCACTTCCTGTTGATGTTGGTTTGATGTTGGTTAAAGTTGCTTGTGAGCGACCGACGTGGTCGCCCCACAAAAGGGATCAGGGCAACCAGAAAAAGAAGTGGAGACAGGAGGCAAAGGAACTCACGTAAAAAAAACATTTATTGACAGCGACACAAAAAAAGACCCAACACGCTCACGCCAGCAGGGAAAGTCCACCTCGCACCAGGTGGACCAGACAGGCAGTCCCACGCGTCGCGTCACCTGTCCCGCACGCAAACCCCACTGCTAGTCAGTTCCCCCCTTATAAACAGGTGAGAAGGGGAGGGGTCATCACCTTCTCACATTGCTGTTGAAAAGACCTGAATCTGTATGAAAAACACAGAAGACCGATCAGGTTTGGAGAAGTCGTCTCTGATGAAAAATGAACTTATTTAACCTCTGTATCGACACGACAACAGCAAACAACCTTTGGTTGGAAAACGCTGCAAAATAACCAGATAAATGTCTAAAATAACTAAAAAATAAGTTTGAAATAACCTTAAAAAATGTTTAAAATATTTTGTTAAAAACCAGAAGATGCCGCTGAGTCATATTCAGACTTTGCTCTGCAGACTGTGAACAGGAAGATGGATTTTCTATGAGAAACACAGGTAAACACCTAATGTAAATATTGTGTAAAGTACAATAATCAATAATCAGATTGTTGACGTCCGGGTTCACAGGAAAAACAACTTGTTGCTGTTTCAACAGTTATTGATAAAGAAATGCAGCATTAATTAACATCAGTGTTCTGTCTCCTGATCAGCTGGCTCTCGTTAGTCCTAACGAGGATCAGTACGACTCGTTACTGCAGCAGCTCCGGGACCGAATGGACGAAGGATGTGGAGAAACCATCTATGTGGTCGGGATGGGATCAGGTGAGCGTTTACCTGTTCTTAATGAACCAGTGAGTTCACATCAATGATAAAGGTGATGGGATCAGGTGAGCGTTTACCTGTTATTAATGAACCCGTGAGTTCACATTAATGATAAAGGTGATGGGATCAGGTGAGCGTTTACCTGTTCTTAATGAACCAGTGAGTTCACATTAATGATAAAGGTGATGGGATCAGGTGAGCGTTTACCTGTTCTTAATGAACCAGTGAGTTCACATTAATGATAAAGGTGATGGGATCAGGTGAGCGTTTACCTGTTCTTAATGAACCAGTGAGTTCACATCAATGATAAAGGTGATGGGATCAGGTGAGCGTTTACCTGTTCTTAATGAACCAGTGAGTTCACATCAATGATAAAGGTGATGGGATCAGGTGAGCGTTTACCTGTTCTTAATGAACCTGTGTGAGCGTACCTGTCCCTCAGGTACTAACACCTGTGTATACCTACAGACGGCGGTTCCTGGGGTCTGGAGGAGGCCGACATGGCGGCGTCTGTGGCGACGGTCCAGTCCATGTGTGAGCAGGTGGACGCCGACCTGGTTCCTCTGAGGGAGCGGATGGAGGCTGCAGGTCTGGTTCGGGATTACCTGATCCGCCGCAGGGTGGGGGAGCTGGACTTCCTGGAGGTCAGGTGAGTGCTTGATTTTAAGGGACATGCATCTGAACAGGTAGAATGTCCACGGGTCAGTTAGTCAGTGACACAGAGTAGATTTATTTTCTATTACCTTATTTTCTACTCAATATAAAATAATATTTTTACAAAAGGAGAGGAGCAACACAGCAACATGAGCAACATCCTGAGGGTTTTT
The DNA here is from genome assembly GCA_036785175.1 of Eupleurogrammus muticus. NCBI lineage: Eukaryota > Metazoa > Chordata > Actinopteri > Scombriformes > Trichiuridae > Eupleurogrammus > Eupleurogrammus muticus. Next base: position 211,384 of record JAYKQN010000056.1, on the reverse strand, counting down.
CAAAACAATCTAAGCTGTACGCTGTAAAAATGACACTTTACCAGGTAAAAATACCTCGATTCTGGTCAAATCTCAGGTTGATGTCGCTGCTCATGTTGTTGCTCATGTTGCAGATGTTGCTGCTTATGTTGCTGCTCATGTTGCTGCCCATGTTGCTGACGTTGCTGCTCCTCCCTCAGAGTTGCGGTGGTGGGCAACGTGGACGCTGGTAAGAGCACTCTGCTGGGGGTGCTGACCCATGGGGAGTTGGACAACGGCAGAGGCTTCGCTCGCCAGAAACTGTTCAGACACAAACACGAGATGGAGAGCGGCCGGACCAGCAGCGTGGGCAATGACATCCTGGGCTTCGACCAGGAGGGACAGGTGAGGCCACGCCCCCGTCACACCTGGACCCGCCCAGATGCAGGAATGTGTACAAACATGTCGATATATATTGGCAGGTGGTGAATAAACCCGACAGTCACGGGGGGAGTCTGGACTGGACCAAAATCTGCGAGAAGTCGTCTAAAGTCATCACCTTCATCGACCTGGCCGGACACGAGAAATACCTGAAGACCACAGTGTTTGGGATGACGGGACACCTGCCCGACTTCTGCATGCTCATGGTACCTCAGCCAGCACCGAACAGGAATTCCTGTCAGACCATGAACTGATCAATAAATAAGGCGTTTTATCAGAGGTGTGTTCATTTACCTGTTTACCTGTGTCCAGGTGGGCAGCAACGCAGGAATCGTGGGGATGACCAAAGAACACCTGGGTCTGGCGTTAGCTCTCAATGTTCCTGTGTTTGTCGTAGTGACCAAGATCGACATGTGTCCAGCAAACATCCTGCAGGGTCAGTTTGTCCTGTATCCACTTCGCTGGTGGCGTCTCACGTCGTCTCCTCCCGTCCTGTCTCACCCTCTCGTCTCTCTGACACCACAGAGACGTTGAAGCTGCTTCAGCGGCTGCTGAAGTCTCCAGGCTGCAGGAAGATTCCAGTTCTGGTCCAGAACAAAGACGATGTCATCGTCACAGCTTCCAACTTCAGTTCAGAGAGGTGAAGATTCTGAGGTTTTAAAGATCAGATAAGACACATTCACACCCTGAGAAAACAGCTGCTTTACGACCTGAGAGTGTGTGTGTGTGTGTGTGTGTGTGTGTGTGTGTGTGTTTAGGATGTGTCCCATCTTCCAGATCTCTAATGTAAGTGGAGAGAACATGGACCTGCTGAAGATGTTCCTGAACCTTCTGTCGTCCAGGACGAGCTACAGGGACGACCAGCCAGCTGAGTTCCAGATAGACGACACCTACTCTGTCCCGGTAACAACAACATGACAGCAACAACATGACAGCAACAACATGACAGCAACAACATGACAACAACAACATGACAACAACATGACAACAACAGCATGACAACAAAATGACAACAACATGACAGCAACAACATGACAGCAACAGCATGACAACAACATGACAGCAACATGACAGCAACAGCATGACAATAACAACATGACAGCAACAGCATGACAACAACATGACAGCAACAGCATGACAATAACAACATGACAGCAACAACATGACAATAACAAAATGACAGCAACAGCATGACAACAACATGACAGCAACAGCATGACAATAACAACATGACAGCAACAGCATGACAATAACAAAATGACAGCAACAGCATGACAACAACATGACAGCAACAGCGTGACAACAACAGCGTGACAACAACATGACAGCAACAACATGACAGCAACAACATGACAGCAACAGCGTGACAACAACATGACAGCAACAACATGACAGCAACAACATGACAGCAACAGCATGACAACAACATGACAGCAACAACATGACAATAACAACATGACAACAACATGACAACAACCTACTCTTCCTCCCTGACTGTTGCCTTGTAATCATTATTAGTGTCTGTCCACTCTCAGTGTTGTCGTCTCAGTACCGTTGTTGCATCTCAGTATCGTTGTTGCCATTTTCAGGGTGTAGGAACCGTGGTGTCAGGAACTACTTTACGTGGACTGATACGTCTGAACGACACCATGCTGCTGGGTCCAGATCCTCTGGGCAGCTTCATCCCCATCGCGGTGAAGACCATCCATCGTAAGAGGATGCCAGTGAAGGAAGTGAGGGGGGGTCAGACGGCCTCGTTCGCCCTGAAGAAGGTAGGTTTGTCAAAGCTGCAGATTGAAGCTAAAATGTTTTTTTTTGTCCACAACCCAAAGATCATCAGTTTACTATTATAGAAGAATAAAGAAACCAGGAAATAATCAGAGAACAGAAGCTGGAACCAGAGAATCTGGACATTTTAGAAATAAAAAATGACTCAGATGCATTAATAGATTATCAGAATAGTTGGTGATTAATGTGATAGACAGAGACTAATCGATTAATTATAATTGCTCTACTTCCCATCACTGAAGCTGTGTATTGATGCTTCAGATGAAGCTGACTCGTGATCAGTGTGAATATTGATCAGTTGTGTCCTGTCGTCTCAGATCAAACGGTCCTCAATCAGGAAGGGGATGGTGATGGTCTCCCCCAGACTGAGTCCACAGGCCACATGGGAGTTTGAGGCTGAGATTCTGGTTCTACACCATCCCACCACGATATCCCCCAGATACCAGGCTATGGGTACGAGCACACACACACACACACACACACACACACACACACACACACACACACACACCAGACAATAGTTGTGTGTGTTACAGGCTGTTTAGAAATGCGGAGCAATGAGTAAATATGAGAACATTTCAGAACAGAAATCCGGGATAAAGTAGCTTCTAGTTTTATTATTTTGCATTATGAACTGTGATTCTACGTGTTTTCAGGAATAAAATGTTGTATAAATCAGACTGTGCCTGACATGTGAATTGTTCTCTCCACCATCAGTCCACTGCGGCAGCATCAGACAAACTGCCACCATCTTGTCCATGAACCGAGACTGTCTGAGAACGGGGGACAAGGCGTCCGTCCACTTCCGTTTCATCAAGACGCCTGAATACCTGCACTGTGACCAGAGGCTGGTGTTCAGGGAGGGGCGCACCAAGGCTGTAGGAACCATCACCAAGGTACCAGAGAGTAGACGGTTGTTATGTCACAAAGGTACCGGAGAGTAGACGGTTGTTATGTCACAAAGGTACCGGAGAGTAGACGGTTGTTACGTCACAGAGGTACCAGAGAGTAGACGGTTGTTACATCACAAAGGTACCGGAGTAGACGGTTGTTACGTCACAGAGGTACCAGAGAGTAGACGGTTGTTACATCACAAAGGTACCAGAGAGTAGACGGTTGTTACATCACAAAGGTACCGGAGTAGACGGTTGTTACGTCACAGAGGTACCAGAGAGTAGACGGTTGTTACATCACAAAGGTACCAGAGAGTAGACGGTTGTTACATCACAGAGGTACCAGAGAGTAGACGGTTGTTACATCACAAAGGTACCGGAGTAGACGGTTGTTACGTCACAGAGGTACCGGAGAGTAGACGGTTGTTACATCACAGAGGTACCGGAGAGTAGACGGTTGTTACATCACAGAGGTACCGGAGAGTAGACGGTTGTTATGTCACAGAGGTACCAGAGAGTAGACGGTTGTTTGTCACAAAGGTACCGGAGAGTAGACGGTTGTTACATCACAGAGGTACCGGAGAGTAGACGGTTGTTACGTCACAAAGGTACCAGAGAGTAGACGGTTGTTACGTCACAAAGGTACCGGAGAGTAGACGGTTGTTTGTCACAAAGGTACCGGAGAGTAGACGGTTGTTTGTCACAAAGGTACCGGAGAGTAAACGGTTGTTACGTCACAGAGGTACCAGAGAGTAGACGGTTGTTACGTCACAGAGGTACCGGAGAGTAGACGGTTGTTACGTCACAGAGGTACCAGAGAGTAGACGGTTGTTATGTCACAGAGGTACCAGAGAGTAGACGGTTGTTACATCACAAAGGTACCGAGAGTAAACGGTTGTTACGTCACAGAGGTACCAGAGAGTAGACGGTTGTTACATCACAAAGGTACCGGAGTAGACGGTTGTTACGTCACAGAGGTACCAGAGAGTAGACGGTTGTTACATCACAAAGGTACCAGAGAGTAGACGGTTGTTACATCACAAAGGTACCAGAGAGTAGACGGTTGTTATGTCACAGAGGTACCAGAGAGTAGACGGTTGTTACATCACAAAGGTACCGAGAGTAAACGGTTGTTACGTCACAGAGGTACCAGAGAGTAGACGGTTGTTACATCACAAAGGTACCGGAGTAGACGGTTGTTACGTCACAGAGGTACCGGAGAGTAGACGGTTGTTACATCACAGAGGTACCGGAGAGTAGACGGTTGTTACGTCACAAAGGTACCAGAGAGTAGACGGTTGTTACATCACAAAGGTACCGGAGAGTAGACGGTTGTTTGTCACAAAGGTACCGGAGAGTAGACGGTTGTTACGTCACAGAGGTACCAGAGAGTAGACGGTTGTTACGTCACAGAGGTACCGGAGAGTAGACGGTTGTTACATCACAGAAGTACCGGAGAGTAGACGGTTGTTACGTCACAGAGGTACCAGAGAGTAGACGGTTGTTACATCACAAAGGTACCGGAGTAGACGGTTGTTACGTCACAGAGGTACCGGAGAGTAGACGGTTGTTACATCACAGAGGTACCGGAGAGTAGACGGTTGTTACATCACAGAGGTACCAGAGAGTAGACGGTTGTTATGTCACAGAGGTACCGGAGTGTAGACGGTTTTTACATCACAGAGGTACCGGAGAGTAGACGGTTGTTACATCACAGAGGTACCGGAGAGTAGACGGTTGTTACGTCACAAAGGTACCAGAGAGTAGACGGTTGTTATGTCACAAAGGTACCGGAGAGTAGACGGTTGTTTGTCACAAAGGTACCAGAGAGTAGACGGTTGTTACGTCACAGAGGTACCGGAGAGTAGACGGTTGTTACATCACAGAGGTACCGGAGAGTAGACGGTTGTTACATCACAAAGGTACCAGAGAGTAGACGGTTGTTATGTCACAGAGGTACCAGAGAGTAGACGGTTGTTACATCACAAAGGTACCAGAGAGTAGACGGTTGTTATGTCACAGAGGTACCAGAGAGTAGACGGTTGTTACATCACAAAGGTACCGGAGTAGACGGTTGTTACGTCACAGAGGTACCGGAGAGTAGACGGTTGTTACATCACAGAGGTACCGGAGAGTAGACGGTTGTTACATCACAGAGGTACCAGAGAGTAGACGGTTGTTACGTCACAAAGGTACCAGAGAGTAGACGGTTGTTATGTCACAGAGGTACCAGAGAGTAGACGGTTGTTACATCACAAAGGTACCAGAGAGTAGACGGTTGTTATGTCACAGAGGTACCAGAGAGTAGACGGTTGTTACATCACAGAGGTACCGGAGAGTTATTACATCACCAAGGTACTGACTCCTATTTTTTTGCAGCTGCTCCAGTCCACCAACAACATGCCGTCAAACTCCAAACCTCCACAAATCAAAATGCAGTCGACTAAGAAGGCACCGGCGAGGAGAGAGGACGGCTCGGCGTTGCCGGGCGATGATGTGGCGACGGCATCTCAGTCAGGACCAAACACAACGCTACAGGTGAACTGAGCCAACAGAACCACGTTTGTTTCTGTCTGTTCGTCCTCCTGCTCCAAACTAACAGGAAGCTGCTGCTGTTTCCAACTTTTCTAACCTCCTCTTCTCCTCCTTCATTTAAACTCGTATCATCCCTCCATCACTCTCTCCTTCCTCCGATCATTGGCTCATTCTAAAGGGAGAGGGGGATGAAGACGCTCAGATAAAGGAAGGAAACAAAGAGAACAAGGTAAAAACAGGCAGAGGGAGTCTGTTTATGATGAGTGGAACTGTGAGAAATAGCCTTAACAACATCAAATATACATAATATCAGACTATCAATAATTCTATTAATGATAAGATCAGCATTTGCTGAGTAATATAAATCTAAACTCAGTGATACACCAGCAGGACTCTGGACTCTGACTAAACGCTGGTGTCAGTATCTCAGTTATTTATTTCCAGTGTAAAGCTCCATATCTCAGCTCCTCCCCATGTTGCTTCTTCGTGTTTTCATTATATGATACGTTAAAGTGTCGTAACATGTCTATACTATCCACCGTCACCTAATAATAATAATATTAATATTAAGTAGATTGAGATCTGCACTTTTGACCTAAATTGCAGGTGTGTTCCTACAATACCTGTATTCTCCTGTCTCTCCTCATGTGTATGTCCATTCCTTACCTGGTGGACAATTAACCATCTATTGCATGAAATATTACTTAGACATGCTAGCAACTGTCTAGAATGGTTTTATTAGTTAAAATGGTCTAAATAGTAGAGGTATTAAAATATATATAAGAAAAAGCTGTAAACATGGTGTCAGGATAGTTTGATGCTGTATAAGTCAATGTGTCTCCATCAGGTTGTTGAACTCTGAGAACAGCAACAAATCTATTTTAGCATTTTAGAAAAGAAATGTCAAAATTGAATTAAATGTTAAAAAAATAAATAATAAGTTTACTTGTTGAGTAAAGATTAATTTTTTTGTGTACAAATTTTCCAAAATTTTGAATAAAAGTCAATGGTAGATGAGCCAAAGGGACTGGTCATGTGACCTCATAAATTGTATGTCCTTCAAAATAAAAGCTTCCTTTTCACACCTAACTGTAAAAACATAGATTTTATATCACAGATTTTTTTATTTAACTAATAAAGCAGTTGTTGCCATATAGAAACACTATGAAATAAAGGGATGAAACATGAAAGAAGGAAAAAACTACTGAAGCTTCTGTGTACTAGTACTGCACTACTCACTTCTGTGTACTAGTACTGCACCACTCACTTCTGTGTACTAGTACTGCACTACTCACTTCTGTGTACTAGTACTGCACTACTCACTTCTGTGTACTAGTACTGCACCACTCACTTCTGTGTACTAGTACTGCACTACTCACTTCTGTGTACTAGTACTGCACTACTCACTTCTGTGTACTAGTACTGCACTAGTTACTGTTTGCTCCGCCCACCTCCAACCTGACGTGTGGTTTGTGTGGTCCTCCTCAGCCAAAGGGAGGAGGAAGAAGACGAGGAGGCCAGAGGCACAAAGGAAGAGGCCAGAACAGCAGCAGCAGCTCAGCAGCTGCAGCCTCCTCATCCTCAGCCACAGGAGGAACATCTGGAAGCTGCTGAGCATCAGGAGGAACATCTGGAGGCTGCTGGACATCAGGAGGAACATCTGGAAGCTGCTGAGCATCAGGAGGAACATCTGGAAGCTGCTGGACATCAGGAGGAACACCTGGAAGCTGCTGGACATCAGGAGGAACATCTGGAGGCTGCTGGACATCAGGAGGAACATCTGGAAGCTGCTGGACATCAGGTGTCTTCATTCCACGTCTTCTCACGCCTTTTTTTTAGTTTTGATAGTTTTACTGAGGAAGCGTCGTGGAGGAAACCCTGATACGACCCAAATAAACTCTTCCAGCTTCCTGTGAACTCTGGAGGTTAAACGTCTACAGGTGAGATTCAGCTGAGGAGTTAATAACTAGAAACAGCTGATTCTGCTTCTTCTGAATCCACCTTTTTCCTCAGTTGCATAAATTATGTTAAAATATCAGAACAAACCTGGAAATAGATTTTTTATTTGCTTTGATAATTTATGTAATGTAGTGTTTTCTGTACAATTTAACATAATTTATGCACTTTATGCAAATGAGAGGATTCATGTGAGTAGATGAATTTCTAAAACATGGATTTAGATTCTTAAAGCATCTTTCTGTGGTAAGAAGCAAAAGTAAAGCTGGTTTCTGTCAATTTACACAAAATTATGCAGACGATGCAAATGAGGAGGATTCATGTGGATTTGTGAACATCAAACACAGATTGAGATTCTCAGATCAGATGGAAGTGAATTATAGCATAGAAATATAAATATAAAACCACTCACGTTTCCCAACACGCGACTCAGCAGCTGAATTTCATCATTATTTAATTTCCATAAATTCACAGGAAACGACTGAAGGTGTTTTACTGTTTGAGCTGGTTTGTGTTTGTTTTTCCCCTCACTCAGGATGATTTATTTAACTTTATTCTTATTTCATGAAATCCTTCAATTCCTGCAATTAAACAATTCATGTTGTATTTATACAGCGTCTCACTATTTAAATAACGTCAGTCAGTTTCTGTCTCAAATCATCTCTGGTAAAATCACATTAATCCTGACTCTTAAGTCCTAGAGGACAATAGACAATTTACCAGAATCAGAGTCAAAGTTTTTTATTTTTTTTTAGGATAAAATGATAATTTAACAACATGAAGAATCCAGAAGAAGCTCTAAACAAGATTCTAGAATCAGTGTCTGCTGCTGAGTGTAAAGACTTTAGGCTGAAATGTTTTATAGGAATTTAGGCTAAACTATTAAGTTATACTTTATTATTTAATATAAAGAGCTGTTATATCAATAAATGTAATAAATCTGCAGAAATGTTCAGGATCTTCATCATTAAACATGTGTCTTCACTTCATTGTAAATTCTCTAAACGTCAAAACTGGATGTTGATGAGTTACGTTCAGTAAAAAACAGAAAGAAGAACCTGGGAAAGTGATGAAAACGTTTAGTTTAACTTTAGTTTTCACTGTGAATGAAAGGACAGTTTAATCCAGGTTAAAGTGGAATAAAGTCACTAGAATGTTCTGTTGATGTTAGTGACATCACAACAACGCTCTACTCAACATGAGTCTATGAGCGTTGTTTTGAGGTGGCGATATATGAATTAGCTGTGCTCTGATTGGACGAAGAATGCAAACCACCAATGAATGTAGCAGGAGGCGTTTCCATAGAAACGAGGCTGTTATAGTTCTAAAGTCATTTATTTGGATCCATGCAGACGTTCACGTCCATCACGCTGCAGCGCGTCATGCGTTTACAAACTAGATCAGTAGTGTTAGTACAAAGGTCGACCACGTCTCACACACGCTGAAATAAAACAGCATCATAAATAATAAACAGGCTTCACTCAACTTCTGTTGTTTTTCTGTGTGTGGAGTCGTTTTTATTCACAGATTCATTAGAGCTGCAACTGATATTACAACAATATTCTGATAGTTGATGCATCACTTTGTGGTTCAGAAAATGATGAAGACTGAAGCTAAAATGTCTTTTTTTGTCCACAACCCAAAGATCATCAGTTTACTGTTATAGAAGAATAAAGAAACCAGGAAATAATCAGAGAACAGAAGCTGAACCAGAGAATCTGATCGATGAATTGATTGTCAAAATATCAGTGAAATGATGTAATAGTTGGTAACTAATGGATTAATCAACGAATGGTTGCAGCTCTAATTCACAGAACATACTGTAATAAATACAGGAGGTGTTCATGATGTTTTTTAGTCTATTTCATCTATTGATGTTGTTAAAGGGACAATTCACAGAAACACAGATTGATTAATAATTGTTAATTAATAATGATTCGTCTGGAATGTTCAGTTCTCTTTAAATTCATGTATTTAGGCCCAATCAGACTCACGTTCAGCTCCACTTCACTGGAGAGAAAACGGATCCTCAATAAAACCTATGGGACCAGGTTTTCTGGTGAATTGTCCCTTTAGTTTCATCCTTTCTGCAAAAGCAGAAACTACGTTGACAGTTTTCTGTAAACAAAGACAAAGACAACAAAACCAGAAAAGGAATGTTGAGTAGAATATAAGTAGAAACTGAGGAGGGAAACGTGTGATTCTTTCCAAACGAGAGATTCCATGTAGTAAAGTTCATTTCCATCAGATTCTCATCAAAACGAGCAACACGCTGCAAAAAGTTCATCTGGAGAGGCAAACATCGGCTCTGGTTAGTTAGAGCTCATTCTATTGGCTGATTGGTCACTTACTGCAATTTCTTTATTTGAAGGAATTTAACTTTTTTTGTTAGTTTTTGCTTATTCTATCTCTCACACTGCAAAAAATTTAATCTTACCAGGTTAAAAATACCCAGTTTTTTGATAAAAGTCTTTGTTTGACATCATTTTGCCTTATTTCCTTAATTCCAGACAGTTTAGTCCTGTTCACTTTTACATATTCAAAAATATGACAAAACAGGTCAAAATATGAAAGAAAAAGTCAAGCACATGGAAAAATATTAAATATCATATAAAACATGAAATTGACCAAAACAAGTTTAATGATCTGCCAACAGAACCAAATCTATGTTTTGCAGTGTACAGCTTAGTGTTTTTATCTTTTCTCGCTCACACTGCAAAAAATAGATTGAAGATATTTTTTCTTTATTTTAGTGAATTTATTTAGAGGAAAATTTGTTTTAAGTCAAATAAGTCAAAATATTAAAGAAAAGATCAAAAGTAAAAACTATTACATATGAAGACAAATGATTTATGTGACATTAAATCTTAAAATTAAATAGAAAAACAATGAACAATCTGCCAACAGAACGAGAGAATTAAAGATAATTACACTCAGACAAAGTTGTACCCCAAAAATAATTTAACAGAACCAGGTTTGATTTCTTGCAGTGGACAGCTTAGTTCTGCTTCATTCGTCTCACACTGAAAAAATAAAACTTACCAGGTAAAATATGTAGATTTTGTCTCATAGAGAAGAATTCACTTATTTCTTTGGCAGATCATTTTGCTTATTTATATTCATATTGATTTTAGACAATTTAATCCTTTCCTTCACATATTCTGAAATAGAACAGAACAAGGGAATAAATGAAATTATATGGATATATAAATATAAATTATAATAAGATATATATTATACAACATAATTCTAAATAGTTGTACTTGATATTAAAATAATTGAACCAAAAACAAGACATTTTTAACTGATGAGATTTGTTGTTTGCAGTGTAAGTTTACAGGAATGTTCTGGTTGGTCACAGACAGACAGACAGAAAGACACAGACAGACAGACAGACAGACAGACAGACAGACAGGTACAGACACAGACACAGACAGACAGACAGACAGACAGACAGACAGACAGACACAGACACAGACAGACAGACACAGACAGACAGACAGACACAGACAGACAGACACAGACAGACACAGACAGACAGACAGACACAGACAGACAGACAGACACAGACAGACAGACAGACAGACAGACAGACACAGACAGACACAGACAGACACAGACAGACAGACAGACAGACAGACACAGAGAGACAGACAGACAGACACAGACAGACAGACAGACAGACACAGACAGACAGACAGACAGACACAGACAGACACAGACAGACAGACAGACACAGACAGACACAGACAGACACAGACAGACAGAAAGACAGACACAGACAGACAGACAGACACAGACAGACACAGACAGACAGACAGACACAGACAGACAGACACAGACAGACAGACACAGACAGACAGACACAGACAGACAGACACAGACAGACACAGACAGACACAGACAGACACAGACAGACAGACACAGGTACAGACACAGACAGACAGGTACAGACACAGACAGGTACAGACAGGTACAGACACAGACAGGTACAGACACAGACAGGTACAGACACAGACAGACAGACACAGGTACAGACACAGACAGACACAGACAGGTACAGACAGCCCCCTCTAGCCGTCGATGTCCCAGCTGAACAGGTGGTGTTTCACCAGCATGTCCTGGACTCCCTCCTTCAGAGGCCTCTGCTCCTTCTCCTGAGGAAAACATCAGGACGTAGACTGAACGTGGTGATGACATCACAACCGCCTGTTCTAATCAATGACATCACAACCGCCCGTTCTAATCAATGACATCACAACCGCCTGTTCTAATCAATGACATCACAACCGCCTGTTCTAATCAATGACATCACAACCGCCCGTTCTAACCATCATGTTGTTAACTTTGAACTCTGAGGATTCAAGTTAAGTCACATTTTACCAACACTATGATTCTCTGAAATGTCAATGATTAGTTGATTAGTTTCCAACTATCACATTAATCACCATTTATTATTATTATTTGCTTTATTCTTCTATAACAGTAAACTGATGATCTTTGGGTTGTGGACAAAAAAAGACATTTTAGCTTCAATCTGCAGCTTTTTTTACACCACTTTTGATTTAAGAAACTAACCAATTAATCAAATTCAATAGATAAATCACCTCTTTCTTGTCTGGCAGCTCACAGTCTTGGGAGAGGCTGAAGGCAAACTTTGACAAAACCCTGAAGAACAACAGGACACAGGGTCACATGGTTACCAGCAGATGTGGTTCTACTAGTGATCAATAATTCTATTGATAAATGCTGTTCTACCTGAGTTCACACTTGATCTGAACCCATCCAGGGCTGCGCAGGAAGGACCAGGGCTGGAACCACTTCTCCACAGCCGCCATGCTGGAGCACAGCACCTCCAGCCACAGGTGCAGCACCTGCTCACTGGGGGGCACAGAGGGCAACGCAGGGGTCAACAGAGGGCAACGCAGGGGTCAACGCAGGGGTCAACGCAGGGGTCAACAGAGGGCAACGCAGGGGTCAACGCAGGGGTCAACAGAGGTCAACGCAGGGGTCAACAGAGGGCAACGCAGGGGTCAACAGAGGGCAACGCAGGGGTCAACAGAGGGCAACGCAGGGGTCAACACAGGGGTCAACGCAGGGGTCAACAGAGGGCAACGCAGGGGTCAACGCAGGGGTCAACAGAGGTCAACGCAGGGGTCAACGCAGGGGTCAACAGAGGTCAACGCAGGGGTCAACAGGGGTCAACACAGGGGTCAACACAGGGGTCAACGCAGGGGTCAACAGAGGTCAACGCAGGGGTCAACAGGGGTCAACGCAGGGGTCAACACAGGGGTCAACACAGGGGTCAACGCAGGGGTCAACAGAGGTCAACGCAGGGGTCAACAGGGGTCAACGCAGGGGTCAACGCAGGGGTCAACGCAGAGGTCAACGCAGGGGTCAACAGGGGTCAACACAGGGGTCAACACAGGGGTCAACGCAGGGGTCAACAGAGGGCAACGCAGGGGTCAACGCAGAGGTCAACGCAGGGGTCAACAGGGGTCAACACAGGGGTCAACGCAGGGGTCAACGCAGGGGTCAACAGAGGGCAACGCAGGGGTCAACGCAGGGGTCAACGCAGGGGTCAACAGAGGGCAACGCAGGGGTCAACGCAGGGGTCAACGCAGGGGTCAACAGAGGGCAACGCAGGGGTCAACACAGGGGCAACGCAGGGGTCAACACAGGGGTCAACAGAGGGCAACACAGGGGCAACGCAGGGGTCAACAGAGGTCAACACAGGGGTCAACGCAGGGGCAACGCAGAGGTCAACGCAGGGGTCAACAGAGGTCAACACAAGGCAAGGCAAGGCAAGGCAAGTTTATTTGTAGAGCACAATTCATACACAGGGCAATTCAAAGTGCTTTACAGTTACACAAAATCACAAAAGGAGAGCAAAACATACATAAAATCACAAAAGGAAAATCATAAAACATAGAATTCATCAATAATTTAAAAAGAGTGAAGAGTGTAGATAAGATACTTTCAGTTTTCATATGCACGGTTAAACAGGAATGTTTTCAGCCTGGTCTTAAACATTGTCAGCGTTAAGGCCTGCCTCACATTCTCTGGAAGACTGTTCCAGATTTTAGCTGCAGAAAACTGGAATGTAGCTTCACCATGTTTAGTCCTGACTCTGGGCACCTGCAGGAGACCAGTCCCTGAGGTTCTCAGGGTCCTAGATGGCTCGTATGGCTCTAACACGTCATAGATGTATTTTGGTGCTAGACCATGAAGAGACTTGTACACAAGTAAAGCTGTTTTAAAGTCTATTCTCTGAGTGACAGGAAGCCAGTGCAGAGACATGAGCACTGGACTAATATGGTCATATTTTCTGGTTCTAGTCAGGACTCGAGCTGCAGCGTTCTGAATGTTCTGTAGTTGTTTAACAGCTCGTTTAGAGAGACCAGTGAGCAGGCCATTGCAGTAGTCTAACCTGCTGGAGACAAATGCATGGATCAGTCTCTCCAAGTCTGGTTTAGACACTATATTTTTGATTTTGGCAATGTTTTTTAGATGGTAAAAGGCTGTTGATATTGTTGATTTTATGTGGCTGTGAAAGTTCAGGTCTGAGTCCATTAGCACCCCTAGATTTCTAACCTGTGTTTTTGGTTTTAGAGAACGAGACTGAAGGTGACTGATTACACGTTCTCTTTGCTTCAGTGGCCCAAAGACGATTATTTCAGTTTTTTCTGAGTTTAGCTGGAGAAAGTTGTTTTGCATCCACACAGTGATTTGTTCAATACAGCAACAGAGTGAATCCACAGGCCCATGTTCACCTGCTGTCAGAGACACATAGATCTGAGTGTCGTCTGCATAGTTGTGGTAAGACACATTGTTGCTGCGTATTAGTTGGCCTAACGGAAGCATGTACAAATTGAACAGGAGGGGCCCCAGGATCGAGCCCTGGGGAACACCACAGGTCACAGACATTTTGTCTGAAATGCAATTTCCAATTTCAACAAAGTAAGTTCTGTCCTCAAGATACGACTTAAACCAGTTTAGAGCAGGACCAGAGATTCCCAGCCAGTTCTCTAACCTCTGTAAAAGAATATCATGGTCCACAGTGTCAAAGGCAGCGCTCAGGTCCAGCAGAACTAAGACTGAGACTCTGCCTGCATCTGTGTTCAGGCGGATGTCATTTATCACCTTGATCAGAGCTGTCTCAGTGCTATGGTGAGGTCGAAAACCAGACTGGAAAGTATCAAAAGCGTTGTGAGATAGGAGAAAGTCACTTAGCTGCCGATAAACAACTTTTTCGAGGACTTTACCTAAGAATGGCAGGTTTGATATGGGACGGTAGTTGGTTAAAACTGTGGCATCAAGACTGTTCTTCTTTAGGAGAGGCTTAATAACCGCGGTTTTCAGGGCTTTTGGAAATGTTCCTGTCTCCAATGAGATGTTAACTAGATTAGTAACTTCTACTAATAAGCTGTTCAACACAGACTTTAGAAATCCAGTGGGTAACTCATCAAGGCAGCATGTGGATGAACTCAGACCTGAGATGATCTCTTCGACTGTTCTGTCAGTAACAGGAGTGAAATGTGTCAGCTCGAGGTGTTTAGGTGGATGAAGGGTTTTTATCTGTGTGGTGGAAATGATTGCATTCTTAATACTCTGAACTTTATCACTAAAGAATTTCGCAAACTCATTGCACTTTGATGTAGAAATTAGTTCTAAGGGCAGTGAAACTGGAGGGTTTGTTATTCTGTTTACTGTAGCAAACAGAACTCGAGCGTTACCATTGCAGTTGGTGATGATTTCAGAGAAATATCTCTCCCTTGATTTTTTCAAAGTCTGGTTAAACATGCATAACTTCTTTTTATAGATCTCTAGATCAACCTGGAGTTTCGATTTGCGCCATTTCCGTTCGGCTCCCCGGCACTCTCTCTTTTGTGCCCTGACTGAGTCATCATTTCTCCATGGTGCCTTTTGCCTGTTTTTAACCTCTCTAACCTTGAAAGGGGCAACGGTGTCCAAGACATGTAAAACACTCGATGTATAGGAGTTCCACAGATCATCAACATTAGAACCAGTGGTATTTTCAAAAGCAATCATTTCCATAAACTGTGCCCTTGTTTTGTCATTTATGAGTCTTCTTCGAACTTTTTTTGGCCCAGCTGCCGGCTTTGGTGTAACAGACAGGTCAAAGAACAAACAAAAATGATCAGATAATGCGACATCCATGACATTAACATTTGAAGCAGTAACCCCCTTAGTAATGAGCACATCCAGTGTGTGCCCTCTGCTGTGAGTGGGCTCGGTCACATGCTGAGTTAGACCAAACATTTCAAGGACAGCATTGAGTTCTTTACACAGGGGTCAACGCAGGGGCAACGCAGAGGTCAACGCAGGGGTCAACGCAGGGGTCAACAGAGGGCAACACAGGGGTCAACGCAGGGGCAACGCAGAGGTCAA
This sequence comes from Eupleurogrammus muticus, assembly GCA_036785175.1. Classification (NCBI taxonomy): domain Eukaryota; kingdom Metazoa; phylum Chordata; class Actinopteri; order Scombriformes; family Trichiuridae; genus Eupleurogrammus; species Eupleurogrammus muticus. The sequence continues at coordinate 195,401 of JAYKQN010000056.1, read as the reverse complement.
CGCAGGGGTCAACACAGGGGTCAACAGAGGTCAACACAGGGGTCAATGCAGGGGTCAACGCAGGGGTCAACGCAGGGGTCAACACAGGGGTCAACAGAGGGCAACACAGGGGCAACGCAGAGGTCAACGCAGGGGTCAACACAGGGGTCAACACAGGGGTCAACAGAGGGCAACACAGGGGTCAACGCAGGGGCAACGCAGAGGTCAACGCAGGGGTCAACACAGGGGTCAACAGAGGTCAACACAGGGGTCAATGCAGGGGTCAACGCAGGGGTCAACGCAGGGGTCAACAGAGGTCAACGCAGGGGTCAACGCAGGGGTCAACACAGAGGTCAACGCAGGGGTCAACGCAGGGGTCAACGCAGGGGTCAACACAGAGGTCAACGCAGGGGTCAACGCAGGGGTCAACGCAGGGGTCAACAGAGGGCAACGCAGGGGTCAACGCAGGGGTCAACGCAGGGGTCAACGCAGGGGTCAACAGAGGGCAACGCAGGGGTCAACGCAGGGGTCAACGCAGGGGTCAACAGAGGGCAACGCAGGGGTCAACACAGGGGCAACGCAGGGGTCAACGCAGGGGTCAACAGAGGGCAACACAGGGGCAACGCAGGGGTCAACAGAGGTCAACACAGGGGTCAACGCAGGGGCAACGCAGAGGTCAACGCAGGGGTCAACAGAGGTCAACACAGGGGTCAACGCAGGGGCAACGCAGAGGTCAACGCAGGGGTCAACAGAGGGCAACACAGGGGTCAACGCAGGGGCAACGCAGAGGTCAACGCAGGGGTCAACACAGGGGTCAACAGAGGTCAACACAGGGGTCAATGCAGGGGTCAACGCAGGGGTCAACGCAGGGGTCAACACAGGGGTCAACAGAGGGCAACACAGGGGCAACGCAGAGGTCAACGCAGGGGTCAACACAGGGGTCAACACAGGGGTCAACAGAGGGCAACACAGGGGTCAACGCAGGGGCAACGCAGAGGTCAACGCAGGGGTCAACACAGGGGTCAACAGAGGTCAACACAGGGGTCAATGCAGGGGTCAACGCAGGGGTCAACGCAGGGGTCAACAGAGGTCAACGCAGGGGTCAACGCAGGGGTCAACACAGAGGTCAACGCAGGGGTCAACGCAGGGGTCAACGCAGGGGTCAACACAGAGGTCAACGCAGGGGTCAACACAGGGGTCAACACAGAGGTCAACGCAGGGGTCAACAGAGGTCAACACAGGGGTCAACGCAGGGGTCAACACAGAGGTCAACACAGGGCAACAGAGAGGTCATGGTAGAGGTCAATTAATGTTCAGTTTAATTCAAGTTAAATAAATGAGTCAACTTAAATGAGTTTAAATGAAACCGGTTGCAGTGAAACCCTGGTCCAGCTGGTCCTGAACTCACTTGAGTCCGATGCAGACCAGAGACCTGAACTTCACGTCCATCTGGGCGTGTTGGCTGTCGTGGCTCATGTTGACAGACTGGACGGCCTGAGGAGGATTCAGTTATTAACGTGAACACTTCAGCTTTACAACAACTACATCAACACAGAGTCTGTGGATTGAATTCATTCATTAACTAACGAGCTAATTAATTCATTATTTACTCTGTAGAGCAGCTCCTCTGGTGTCAGGACTTTCCCATCTTCATCTAACCTGAAGTTGAAGCAGAAAACACTAAAATAAGAATAAAAAACAAAAGGTTCACACACATTTTATTATAAGTTTTCCCCAAATTTCCAAACATTTGATTAAACATCTGAATAATAAATAAATCAAAATGGATTTTCATCTCTTTAAGGCTTCAATGGACCTGATGTTCAGTTTTTTTTTTTTTTGTTTAAACACTAAATCATCATCACTACTGTTCACATAAACGTGACACAGTCAATGTATAAAATGACTAAACGTCTCTCTCTGATTAAATACAGGCTCCTTATTTATTAATCAGGTAATAATTAAACATTCCAGTTTTCTGAAATGTTATAGTTAAATATGCAAATGAGCATTCAGCTTCAGTTTTTTATTCTCTCTCTACAAATCTGAGAAAAAGCTGTTAACAGACACAAATGTGTTTTATATATAGAAAACATTCCAGTTAGAAAACAGCCTTTAAAGCATTTGCATTGTAAAAGTCCTTTTGTTTTATTCCAGTATTTGGGTCAGTGACAAATATTAAATTGAGATTGATGAGAAAGTCACACACTAAAATAGTTTTAAAAGCATAATGTTAAATATTTAATCCAGTAGAATATAAAATGAGCTGTTAGCACCAGGTTAACGGATGTAGGTTTGAGATGTGGACCTGTAGGTTTTACACAGCACCAGCCTGGAGTAAACGGAGTTGAAGTCTCTCTCCACTTCTCTGCTCGCCGCCTGCAGACGAATCACACACACTGTCGTCATTCCGTCCTGTGAAGAACCTAAAACCGTGAGTTTCCAGAAAGTCTCGAACCTCCTCGATGAACAGCCAGGGGTGGCAGGCCCCCCCCAGGATGGACGGCTTCTTCAGTCCATGCTGGAAAATGGCCTTCAGGGCGGGGCACAGGGTCCCCCGGACCAGGTCCGTCACCGCCTCCGTCACCGAGTCGTCCCCCGCTAACGAGTACTAACCAACATTAACAATTAATTAAGTAAATAATTAATTAAGTAATTAATTAACAGACAGGAAGTTAGAGAGTCGTCCCCCGCTAACGAGTACTAACCAACATCACCAGTTAATTAAGTAATTAAGTAAATAATTAATTAATTAACAGACAGGAAGTTAGAGAGTCGCCCCCCGCTAACGAGTACTAACCAACATCACCGGTTAATTAAGTAAATAATTAATTAATTAACAGACAGGAAGTTAGAGAGTCGTCCCCCGCTAACAAGTACTAACCAACATCACCAGTTAATTAAGTAATTAAGTAAATAATTAATTAATTAACAGACAGGAAGTTAGAGAGTCGCCCCCCGCTAACGAGTACTAACCAACATCACCGGTTAATTAAGTAATTAAGTAAATAATTAATTAATTAACAGACAGGAAGTTAGAGAGTCGTCCCCCGCTAACAAGTACTAACCAACATCACCAGTTAATTAAGTAATTAATTAACAGACAGGAAGTTAGAGAGTCGTCCCCCGCTAACGAGTACTAACCAACATCACCAGTTAATTAAGTAATTAAGTAAATAATTAATTAATTAACAGACAGGAAGTTAGAGAGTCGCCCCCCGCTAACGAGTACTAACCAACATCACCAGTTAATTAAGTAATTAAGTAAATAATTAATTAATTAACAGACAGGAAGTTAGAGAGTCGCCCCCCGCTAACGAGTACTAACCAACATCACCGGTTAATTAAGTAATTAAGTAAATAATTAATTAATTAACAGACAGGAAGTTAGAGAGTCGTCCCCCGCTAACGAGTACTAACCAAAATCACCAGTTAAGTAATTAAGTAATTAATTAATTAACAGACAGGATGTTTGAGAGTCGTCCCCCGCTAACGAGTACTAACCAACATCACCAGTTAAGTAATTAATTAATTCATTAACAGACAGGACGTGAGACAGTCGTCCCCCGCTAACGAGTACTAACCAACCAGTTGATTAATTAACAGACAGGACCAATAACGAAGCGATGAAGCAGCTCGGACTCGGGTTAAACAGCTTCTTACCTCTTTGCTTCTCTCGTCCAGAATCTCCACAAACTTCGCTGGGAACCAGCCTGTTAAAAAGAAAAAACTCTTTAAGACGGTTGAATGAGGCAGAAACATCAGAGATGCAGGAAGAATCAGAACCTCTGAGTCCGTTCAGTTCTCCAACCCAGCAGTGTTCGTCCTTCTGAGAGATGATCTGAGAGCAAGAAAACTCACATGAGCAGAGCAGCAGCTGACTCTGGTTTTAAACCAGATGTTCCTTATACTTTGTCCATTTATGACATAAAGAATTTTACAGATACACATACGCTGTTATCACTCAAGTCATTTTATTACTGTGCAATAATTCTTATTTTCATTTAGTGGAATTATCTCCATCTTTTAATAATTTTAAGTGTGCAGACTCTATAGCTCAAATATTTCACTTCACTTTTATTTTTAATGTTACTCAGCACTTTATCATTATTATTGCTGTTCTTTATGTTCTTGTATTTTCATTTTGGTGCAAAGCGTCAAAAAGAATAAACGCTCACGGTGATGATGTCGTTCTTCCTGAAGCCGAGTTCGTCGTCGTCGTGTCTCTCGAAGTCGAGCAGCGCTTTCGCCCGTCGCCGCCGGTTACGGGACACGACCAGGAAGTTCTCGTGGTCCCGCTGGTGGCTCTCCATGGTGTAGTCCGGGGTCAGGTCCTGCAGAGACCAGGAGGGTCAGAGCAGACGGGTTTTTAGCTTCGGCCTCTCCACTCCAGCAAATGTAAATCTAACAGATCAATGAAGCTGCTTTGGTTTGTGTTTTTATCATTTTTAAAGCAGAACTGAGGTTTTTTATTTATTGAGACTATTTCTCTTTGTTCCAATAATCATAAACTGACGCATGTTAAGAGATTAAAAACTAGAATAAAGAACAAATATATAGAATAAAATATAGAATAAACTGTAGAATAATCAGAATACAGCAGGGGCCACCAACCCAGGTCCTGGAGGACTGTGGGTCCTGGAGGACTGTGGGTCCTGGAGGACTGTGGGTCCTGGAGGACTGTGGGTCCTGGAGGACTGTGGGTCCTGGAGGACTGTGGGTCCTGGAGGACTGTGGGTCCTGGTTTTTGTTCCAAACAGCAGTAACAACCTGATTCTACTAATCAACCACCAGAGGTCTTGATAAGGACATTAAGGATTCATTACCCACAGTCCTCCAGGACCCGGTTGGTGACCATGAACACATGTAATTAACATTCAGGACTAGAACACAGGTAGACCAGCATAGACCAGCATAGACCAGCATAGACCAGCATAGACCAGCATAGACCAGCATAGACCGGACTCACAGTGCTGCAGTGGCGTGGGTCCAGGCAGTGGAAGTGTTCTGCAGTGCATGTGATGGCGTCTCTCAGCGCCGCCACCAGCTCCGTCTGCTTGATGTTTTTAGACTTCAGAGCCTCAGCCTCGTCCTCGCCGAACAGCAGCGAGCTCAGCGTGGACTTCCTGCGCAGAGACTGGCGCCGCACGACCTGCAGAGACAACACGGAGTGATGCAGGGACAACGCGGAGTGATGCAGAGACAACACGGAGTGATGCAGAGACAACACGGAGTGATGCAGGGACAACACGGAGTGATGCAGGGACAACGCGGAGTGATGCAGAGAAACGCGGAGTGATGCAGAGACAACACGGAGTGATGCAGAGACAACACGGAGTGATGCAGAGACAACACGGAGTGATGCAGAGACAACACGGAGTGATGCAGAGACAACACGGAGTGATGCAGAGAAACGCGGAGTGATGCAGGGACAACGCGGAGTGATGCAGAGAAACGCGGAGTGATGCAGGGACAACGCGGAGTGATGCAGAGACAACACGGAGTGATGCAGAGACAACACGGAGTGATGCAGAGACAACGCGGAGTGATGCAGAGAAACGCGGAGTGATGCAGAGACAACGCGGAGTGATGCAGGGACAACGCGGAGTGATGCAGAGAAACGCGGAGTGATGCAGAGACAACACGGAGTGATGCAGAGACAACGCGGAGTGATGCAGGGACAACGCGGAGTGATGCAGGGACAACACGGAGTGATGCAGGGACAACGCGGAGTGATGCAGGGACAACGCGGAGTGATGCAGGGACAACGCGGAGTGATGCAGGGACAACGCGGAGTGATGCAGAGACAACACGGAGTGATGCAGAGACAACGCGGAGTGATGCAGGGACAACGCGGAGTGATGCAGGGACAACGCGGAGTGATGCAGAGACAACAACAAGTGGTTGCTGAGTTCATTCCTAGTCTTGTTGTTGCTGAGTTTAATCCTAGCATTGTTGCTGAGTTTATTCCTAGTCTTGTTGTTGCTGAGTTTAATCCTAGCATTGTTGCTGAGTTTATTCCTAGTGTCGTTGTTGCTGAGTTTATTCCTAGCATTGTTGCTGAGTTTATTCCTAGTCTTGTTGTTGCTGAGTTTATTCCTAGCATTGTTGCTGAGTTTATTCCTAGTGTCGTTGTTGCTGAGTTTAATCCTAGTGTCGGTGTTGCTGAGTTTATTCCTAGTGTCGTCGTTGCTGAGTTTATTCCTAGTGTCGTCGTTGCTGAGTTTATTCCTAGTGTTGTTGCTGAGTTTATTCCTAGCATTGTTGCTGAGTTTATTCCTAGTCTTGTTGTTGCTGAGTTTAATCCTAGCATTGTTGCTGAGTTTAATCCTAGCATTGTTGCTGAGTTTATTCCTAGTGTTGTTGTTGCTGAGTTTATTCCTAGTCTTGTTGTTGCTGAGTTTAATCCTAGCATTGTTGCTGAGTTTAATCCTAGCATTGTTGCTGAGTTTATTCCTAGTGTCGTTGTTGCTGAGTTTATTCCTAGTGTTGTTGTTGCTGAGTTTATTCCTAGTGTTGTTGTTGCTGAGTTTATTCCTAGTGTTGTTGTTGCTGAGTTTATTCCTAGTGTTGTTGTTGCTGAGTTTATTCCTAGTGTCGTTGTTGCTGAGTTTATTCCTAGTGTCGTTGTTGCTGAGTTTATTCCTAGTGTCGTCGTTGCTGAGTTTATTCCTAGTGTTGTTGTTGCTGAGTTTATTCCTAGCATTGTTGCTGAGTTTATTCCTAGCATTGTTGCTGAGTTTATTCCTAGCATTGTTGCTGAGTTTATTCCTAGTCTTGTTGTTGCTGAGTTTAATCCTAGCATTGTTGCTGAGTTTAATCCTAGCATTGTTGCTGAGTTTATTCCTAGTGTCGTTGTTGCTGAGTTTATTCCTAGTGTCGTTGTTGCTGAGTTTATTCCTAGTGTTGTTGTTGCTGAGTTTATTCCTAGTGTCGTTGTTGCTGAGTTTAATCCTAGCATTGTTGCTGAGTTTATTCCTAGTGTCGTTGTTGCTGAGTTTATTCCTAGCATTGTTGCTGAGTTTATTCCTAGTCTTGTTGTTGCTGAGTTTAATCCTAGCATTGTTGCTGAGTTTATTCCTAGTGTCGGTGTTGCTGAGTTTATTCCTAGTGTCGTTGTTGCTGAGTTTATTCCTAGTTTCGTTGTTGCTGAGTTTATTCCTAGTGTTGTTGCTGAGTTTATTCCTAGCATTGTTGCTGAGTTTATTCCTAGTGTCGTTGTTGCTGAGTTTAATCCTAGTGTCGGTGTTGCTGAGTTTATTCCTAGTGTCGTCGTTGCTGAGTTTATTCCTAGTGTCGTCGTTGCTGAGTTTATTCCTAGTGTTGTTGCTGAGTTTATTCCTAGCATTGTTGCTGAGTTTATTCCTAGTCTTGTTGTTGCTGAGTTTAATCCTAGCATTGTTGCTGAGTTTAATCCTAGCATTGTTGCTGAGTTTATTCCTAGTGTTGTTGTTGCTGAGTTTATTCCTAGTCTTGTTGTTGCTGAGTTTAATCCTAGCATTGTTGCTGAGTTTAATCCTAGCATTGTTGCTGAGTTTATTCCTAGTGTCGTTGTTGCTGAGTTTATTCCTAGTGTTGTTGTTGCTGAGTTTATTCCTAGTGTTGTTGTTGCTGAGTTTATTCCTAGTGTTGTTGTTGCTGAGTTTATTCCTAGTGTTGTTGTTGCTGAGTTTATTCCTAGTGTCGTTGTTGCTGAGTTTATTCCTAGTGTCGTTGTTGCTGAGTTTATTCCTAGTGTCGTCGTTGCTGAGTTTATTCCTAGTGTTGTTGTTGCTGAGTTTATTCCTAGCATTGTTGCTGAGTTTATTCCTAGCATTGTTGCTGAGTTTATTCCTAGCATTGTTGCTGAGTTTATTCCTAGTCTTGTTGTTGCTGAGTTTAATCCTAGCATTGTTGCTGAGTTTAATCCTAGCATTGTTGCTGAGTTTATTCCTAGTGTCGTTGTTGCTGAGTTTATTCCTAGTGTCGTTGTTGCTGAGTTTATTCCTAGTGTTGTTGTTGCTGAGTTTATTCCTAGTGTCGTTGTTGCTGAGTTTAATCCTAGCATTGTTGCTGAGTTTATTCCTAGTGTCGTTGTTGCTGAGTTTATTCCTAGCATTGTTGCTGAGTTTATTCCTAGTCTTGTTGTTGCTGAGTTTAATCCTAGCATTGTTGCTGAGTTTATTCCTAGTGTCGGTGTTGCTGAGTTTATTCCTAGTGTCGTTGTTGCTGAGTTTATTCCTAGTTTCGTTGTTGCTGAGTTTATTCCTAGTGTTGTTGCTGAGTTTATTCCTAGCATTGTTGCTGAGTTTATTCCTAGTGTCGTCGTTGCTGAGTTTATTCCTAGTCTTGTTGTTGCTGAGTTTAATCCTAGCATTGTTGCTGAGTTTATTCCTAGTGTCGTTGTTGCTGAGTTTATTCCTAGCATTGTTGCTGAGTTTATTCCTAGTGTCGTTGTTGCTGAGTTTATTCCTAGTGTTGTTGCTGAGTTTATTCCTAGTGTTGTTGTTGCTGAGTTTATTCCTAGTGTTGTTGTTGCTGAGTTTATTCCTAGTGTTGTTGTTGCTGAGTTTATTCCTAGTGTCGTTGTTGCTGAGTTTATTCCTAGTGTCGTTGTTGCTGAGTTTATTCCTAGTGTCGTTGTTGCTGAGTTTATTCCTAGTGTCGTTGTTGCTGAGTTTATTCCTAGTGTCGTCGTTGCTGAGTTTATTCCTAGTGTCGTTGTTGCTGAGTTTATTCCTAGTGTTGTTGTTGCTGAGTTTATTCCTAGGGTCGTCGTTGCTGAGTTTATTCCTAGTGTTGTTGTTGCTGAGTTTATTCATAGTGTCGTCGTTGCTGAGTTTATTCCTAGCGTTGTTGTTGCTGAGTTTATTCCTAGTGTCGTCGTTGCTGAGTTTATTCCTAGTGTTGTTGTTGCTGAGTTTATTCCTAGTGTCGTTGTTGCTGAGTTTATTCCTAGTGTCGTTGTTGCTGAGTTTATTCCTAGTGTCGTCGTTGCTGAGTTTATTCCTAGCATTGTTGCTGAGTTTATTCCTAGTGTCGTCGTTGCTGAGTTTATTCCTAGCATTGTTGCTGAGTTTATTCCTAGTCTTGTTGTTGCTGAGTTTAATCCTAGCATTGTTGCTGAGTTTATTCCTAGTGTCGGTGTTGCTGAGTTTATTCCTAGTGTCGTTGTTGCTGAGTTTATTCCTAGTTTCGTTGTTGCTGAGTTTATTCCTAGTGTTGTTGTTGCTGAGTTTATTCCTAGCATTGTTGCTGAGTTTATTCCTAGTGTCGTCGTTGCTGAGTTTATTCCTAGTCTTGTTGTTGCTGAGTTTAATCCTAGCATTGTTGCTGAGTTTATTCCTAGTGTCGTTGTTGCTGAGTTTATTCCTAGCATTGTTGCTGAGTTTATTCCTAGTGTCGTTGTTGCTGAGTTTATTCCTAGTGTCGTTGTTGCTGAGTTTATTCCTAGTGTTGTTGTTGCTGAGTTTATTCCTAGTGTTGTTGTTGCTGAGTTTATTCCTAGTGTTGTTGTTGCTGAGTTTATTCCTAGTGTTGTTGTTGCTGAGTTTATTCCTAGTGTCGTTGTTGATGAGTTTATTCCTAGTGTCGTTGTTGCTGAGTTTATTCCTAGTGTCGTTGTTGCTGAGTTTATTCCTAGTGTCGTTGTTGCTGAGTTTATTCCTAGTGTCGTTGTTGCTGAGTTTATTCCTAGTGTCGTTGTTGCTGAGTTTATTCCTAGTGTCGTTGTTGCTGAGTTTATTCCTAGTGTCATTGTTGCTGAGTTTATTCCTAGTGTCGTCGTTGCTGAGTTTATTCCTAGTGTCGTCGTAGCTGAGTTTATTCCTAGTGTTGTCTGCTGAGTTTATTCCTAGTGTTGTTGTTGCTGAGTTTATTCCTAGTGTTGTCTGCTGAGTTTATTCCTAGTGTCGTTGTTGCTGAGTTTATTCCTAGGGTCGTCGTTGCTGAGTTTATTCCTAGTGTTGTTGTTGCTGAGTTTATTCCTAGTGTCGTCGTTGCTGAGTTTATTCCTAGCGTTGTTGTTGCTGAGTTTATTCCTAGTGTCGTCGTTGCTGAGTTTATTCCTAGTGTCGTTGTTGCTGAGTTTATTCCTAGGGTCGTTGTTGCTGAGTTTATTCCTAGTGTCGTTGTTGCTGAGTTTATTCCTAGTGTCGTCGTTGCTGAGTTTATTCCTAGTGTCGTCGTAGCTGAGTTTATTCCTAGTGTTGTCTGCTGAGTTTATTCCTAGTGTTGTTGTTGCTGAGTTTATTCCTAGTGTCGTCGTAGCTGAGTTTATTCCTAGTGTCGTTGTTGCTGAGTTTATTCCTAGTGTCGTTGTTGCTGAGTTTATTCCTAGTGTCGTTGTTGCTGAGTTTATTCCTAGTGTCGTCGTTGCTGAGTTTATTCCTAGTGTCGTCGTAGCTGAGTTTATTCCTAGTGTTGTCTGCTGAGTTTATTCCTAGTGTTGTTGTTGCTGAGTTTATTCCTAGTGTCGTCGTAGCTGAGTTTATTCCTAGTGTTGTCTGCTGAGTTTATTCCTAGTGTTGTTGTCTGCTGAGTTTATTCCTAGTGTCGTTGTTGCTGAGTTTATTCCTAGTCTTGTTGTTGCTGAGTTTATTCCTAGTGTCGTTGTTGCTGAGTTTATTCCTAGTGTCGTTGTTGCTGAGTTTATTCCTAGTGTCGTCGTTGCTGAGTTTATTCCTAGTGTCGTCGTTGCTGAGTTTATTCCTAGTGTCGTCGTTGCTGAGTTTATTCCTAGTGTCGTCGTTGCTGAGTTTATTCCTAGTGTTGTTGTTGCTGAGTTTATTCCTAGTGATGTCTGCTGAGTTTATTCCTAGTGTCGTCATTGCTGAGTTTATTCCTAGTGTTGTTGTTGCTGAGTTTATTCCTAGTGTCGTTGTTGCTGAGTTTATTCCTAGTGTCGTCGTTGCTGAGTTTATTCCTAGTGTCGTTGTTGCTGAGTTTATTCCTAGTGTCGTTGTTGCTGAGTTTATTCCTAGTGTTGTCTGCTGAGTTTATTCCTAGTGTCGTCGTTGCTGAGTTTATTCCTAGTGTTGTTGTTGCTGAGTTTATTCCTAGTGTCGTCGTTGCTGAGTTTATTCCTAGTGTCGTCGTTGCTGAGTTTATTCCTAGTGTTGTCTGCTGAGTTTATTCCTAGTGTCGTCGTTGCTGAGTTTATTCCTAGTGTTGTTGCTGAGTTTATTCCTAGTGTCGTCGTTGCTGAGTTTATTCCTAGTGTCGTTGTTGCTGAGTTTATTCCTAGTGTCGTTGTTGCTGAGTTTATTCCTAGTGTCGTTGTTGCTGAGTTTATTCCTAGTGTTGTCTGCTGAGTTTATTCCTAGTGTCGTCGTTGCTGAGTTTATTCCTAGTGTTGTTGTTGCTGAGTTTATTCCTAGTGTTGTTGCTGAGTTTATTCCTAGTGTTGTTGTTGCTGAGTTTATTCCTAGTGTTGTTGCTGAGTTTATTCCTAGTGTTGTTGTTGCTGAGTTTATTCCTAGTGTTGTTGTTGCTGAGTTTATTCCTAGTGTTGTTGTTGCTGAGTTTATTCCTAGTGTCGTTGTTGCTGAGTTTATTCCTAGTGTTGTTGTTGCTGAGTTTATTCCTAGTGTCGTTGTTGCTGAGTTTATTCCTAGTGTCGTTGTTGCTGAGTTTATTCCTAGTGTCGTTGTTGCTGAGTTTATTCCTAGTGTCGTTGTTGCTGAGTTTATTCCTAGTGTCGTCGTTGCTGAGTTTATTCCTAGTGTTGTTGTTGCTGAGTTTATTCCTAGTGTTGTCTGCTGAGTTTATTCCTAGTGTCGTCATTGCTGAGTTTATTCCTAGTGTTGTTGTTGCTGAGTTTATTCCTAGTGTCGTTGTTGCTGAGTTTATTCCTAGTGTCGTCGTTGCTGAGTTTATTCCTAGTGTCGTCGTTGCTGAGTTTATTCCTAGTGTTGTTGCTGAGTTTATTCCCAGCCTTGCTGACCTTGTTGAGGCTGGCGTTGACTGCAGCGTTGCTCCCGTTGCTGAGTTGCGCCTGCTCGTTGAGGATGTAGGCCAGGTGTTTGTGCCTGTGGGCCTCCAGGCTGTCCTGGGACATGGAGCCCGCTAACCTCATGGCCTCGGCCAGCAGCGCCGGGCCGTCCCTCAGCTGACTGGGCAGGTCGGACAGCGTGTTAAAGATGGACGCTGAGTTTTCTGATGTCACAAGCTCCTCCTCCTGGACCAACACCAGTAACAGAAAGATACACACACAATTACATCAGAACAGAGAAAATTAGTAGAAATTGTTCTGTTGATCATTTAACTTTCTCACTTTTTTAAGTAAAAAAAAAATGACTATACTCAATATTTAATTTGTAAAATTGACCAAGAAAAAAAGTTTAATTACGTTTTTCAGGATTTGGTTTTCAGGATAATTCTGCTAAATTTTAGTTTTTAAATATAAATCTATGAGGAAACCTTGATCTTCAACATGCCCAGTGTGACCTGGAACAGAACCAGCGAGCCCTGGTAGAACAGCAGGTCCCAGATCCTCAGCAGCAGCCGGATGTCCACGACGCCGGCGAACGACGTCAGAAACCAGTGAAGCGTGATCAGAGACAACTCTGGATCCACACAGAAAACAGATTATTAGGAAACTGAGTCAACAGCTGCAGCTCGATTCGCTGAGTAAAACTAAAAGAACTTCACCGTGAAACTTCCTCACTTGGTTTATTATACAACGACAATCATTTTTATTTGTATAAAAGGTCACCTATGTCGTGCTCCTGCAGGAGGCGGTCCAGCGGCGGCAGGAACTGAACGAGGAGCTGGCGGAGGACTCTCTGGTCGGTCTGGACGCCGAGCAGAGTGGAGGAGAAGTAGGAGGGAGGGAGGAGATCCTCGATCAGAGCACACATCATCCACAGCACGTCCTCCTCCTCCAGGAACAGCAGCAGGCAGGAAACCACCTGGAGAAGAAACACCTGGACTTCATTATGGTCCTCAACTCCTTCACGGACACAGTCATCATTAGAGGAAGTGAATGTGATGGTTTGTCAACCCTCATACGTCACTGGTTCCATGTTTTCTAAATCGTTCTGTGTGTTTTTGTGGCACATTGAAATAATAAAACTCAAGTTAAGGAAAAACAGGAGCTTCAGTCAAAAGATTAAATGCAGAAAAAATCTGTTTTTCCACACTGAATTAGGATCCATTTCTTCTATTATATATTATTGTATTGTCATATATAATTATACATTATACAACAAAGAAAAACAACAAAATGACTAAACTAAAACCTGAAGGTTTGTACAGAGTTGTTGTAATTAATGGATCAGGAAACATAAAATGGACAAAACTGGTTTGTTATTCATAGTTTACAGAATGTTGTGTTTTTTGAACTCTATAATCCAATTTGTTGAACCGGTTTTATCCAATGTTAACATTTCAGTTCAGTTTCAGTGAATATTTATTTATATAAATAATGACTCATTAGGATATTTAAACATCACGTTCCAGAAAACTGGTTTTAGGAAAAACAGACTCATGTGAGAATCAGCTGAGTTTCACCTTCACCTGTTGAGTTCCTCCTGTAGAACCACTGATTCAGCAGGTGTGATGCAGTGTACCTGTGACTCGTGTGTGTAGTTGTGACCTCACCATTCCGGTGCCCTGACAGTAGCCGATGTCGGGGTAGAGCCAGGCCAGACCTCTCAGGACTCGTCTGAGTCTGGGGACGCCAACGCTGTTCAGGCTGTTGAAGCAGGCGTTGGTCGGCATCGTCCGTAACAAATCCTTCTCTATCTGAGACACAGGTTAACGAGCACTTCAATTAACACATTTACCCTCATTAACCTCACTATCTAACATCTCTATCTGAGACACAGGTTAACGAACACTTCAGTTAACCCGTTTTACCCTCATTGGTATTAGAACCTCACTATCTAACAGTCTGACAGTGTAACGAGCACTTTAATCAACCCATCAAACGTCATGGCTATAGTGTATAAACAACTATTTTTCTACTCTGCTGTCCCCCCTCCCCATACTGATTCAGACCTGTAAATTAATTAGACTGCAGGAACTCATGATTCTTTACACGTGATGTCATCTCTACAGGTACAAAACATTCAAATCTGCTTCAGCCAATTATGTTTCAATCTGTTCAGCATTTTGAGGAAATGATTGGATTATGTTTTGTTTTAATCTGTATCCATGTTACAGGTATTTTACCCGTAGCAGTACACCATATTGTTTACCTGTGTGTCAGGTGTTTACCTGTTTGGCCGTGCTGCTGTCGTCGTTAGAGCTGTTCTTGATGATGTCCCTGTAGGAGATCTCTGAAGTTCTCTTCTTCTGCAGAGCTCCAGACAGACGCATCCACAGCTGAAAACACATAACACCTTCAAACCTCAGGAGAGCCACACCTCCATATTTACAGCAGCACCAGGTGTGAATCCAGGTGTGAATCCTCTCACCTGAGGCCTCATGCTATGAGGAATTCCTCCCAGCACCAGCGACCTCAGCCGCTCTGACCGAGGCAGGACAGGAGAGATGAGCTCCCAGGTCAGGTCTCCCACCGTGTGGTTGTGGGTGAACTCTAAATGAGCCTGCCAGCGCAGCCTCTGCTGGGGGTCCTCACGCTGGGGGGACCCTTCAGTCCCCAACCAGGACCTGGACTCACCCCCGTCTGGGAGGAGAGAAATAAACCATGTAGAGCAATAGATCACAGTCTGGTTGTTCACACTACAGAAGAAGACGATTAAATACAGAGGCAATAAAGAGGAAGTGGAAAGGATAAAAACGCTGAAAAAAGAAGAAACAAACACAACAGACAGACAGACAGACAGACAGACAGACAGACAGACAGACACAGACACACAGACAGACACAGACACACAGACAGACAGACAGACAGACACAGACAGACACAGACAGACAGACACAGACAGACACAGACAGACAGACAGACAGACACAGACAGACAGACAGACACAGACAGACAGACACAGACAGACAGACACAGACAGACAGACAGACAGACAGACACAGACAGACACACAGACACACAGACAGACAGACAGACAGACACAGACAGACAGACAGACAGACACAGACACACAGACAGACACAGACAGACACAGACACACAGACAGACAGACAGACAGACAGACACAGACAGACAGACAGACCTTCAGTGTCGATTCTGAAGCCGAACTCATCGTACTGAAGTTCAAACTGCTCCAACACGTCTTTCTGCAGCGAAAAAACAAAGAACACGCTTGTTTTGTTTTTATAGAGGAGGAAATGGAGAAGTAAGTATTAGCAGTTATCAGTTTAAACAACAGTTATTAGCCTTTTCCCCCTTTCAGAACATTTAGTCCACACAGGTGACAACCACTCACTGTGTGATACTTGGCCAGAACGTCCTGGGGCCACATGCTGGGAGTCAGAGCAGAGAAGGGCCCACCCGGGGCTGGGGTGTAGGTGCCTGAAACAAACACACCCTCATCATTTTACCCAGGGGCTGTGGCGGCAAGTCTTTACTTATTATTTTATAACGGTCATGTGGTGTAACCCCCCGCCAAAAAAAAGGTACATCTATCAGATAGATATGATCTATCCAGGTTTTTAGGATTACACCACATGGCCGTTTCAGACTTATGCTAAATACTCTAAAATTGTCTGATTTGGTGTTTGGGTAGAAAGGTGTGAACCAGAAACAGGACGTTTACCTGACATGACTCCAGACTCAGCAGATATTCACTCTGGAGGAAACACAAACAAGAATTTAATCATTCCTGCAACCTGAAAAAATCAGATAAAAACTCAAACTCACCACTACAGACCTTCATTTACAATAATAATAATAATATCTTTGAAAGAGCAGCAACTAATGATGATTCTGATTAATCTATAGATTACTGAAACCATGAGCTGATTCAGATAGAATCTGTTGACTCAGATTCACAATCTGCTCACATTTGAGAAGCTGGAACCAAGAATTTGGACATGTTCTTCATTTAAAAAACTTCTACTTAAAAAGTGGAAGGTTGAGAAGAAACTTCAAACTGCCCCTCCCCTCCCCAGAGGGCCCCTCCCCTCCCCAGAGGGCCCCTCCCTTAACCAAACAGCCCCTCCCACCCTGTAACACCTCCTCTTGTGGGTGACTCATCTGTTGCCGTGACAACGTCCAACAAAACATCCCAGAATATTCAGATCTACTGCAGGTCCAGCTACAGATCAGCTGATTTACACCCGATTCATACCCAATTTACACCTGATTTACAGAAAAATGTTAAAACATTAGATTACTGCAGTCAACTCAGTCAGCGTTAGGAGTACACAGTATAATACACAGTATAATACACAGTATAATACACAGCATAGTACACAGTATAATACACAGTATAATACACAGTATAATACACAGTATAATACACAGCATAGTACACAGCATAATACACAGTATAATACACAGTATAATACACAGTATAATACACAGTATAATACACAGCATAAAACACAGTATAATACACAGTATAATACACAGTATAATACACAGTATAATACACAGCATAGTACACAGTATAATACACAGTATAATACACAGTATAATACACAGCATAAAACACAGTATAATACACAGTATAATACACAGTATAATACACAGTATAATACACAGTATAATACACAGCATAGTACACAGTATAATACACAGCATAGTACACAGTATAATACACAGTATAATACACAGTATAATACACAGCATAGATACACAGTACACACAGTGTTGTATTTAATGTTTAGATGGAGCATGATAATAGTTTTATATCAGTGGTGGTTAAAGTACTCAGGTATGTAAAGTATAAATCAGAGGATTTGTTTGTTGTATCTGACTATAGCAGACATAGTTCAATTATATTTATGAAGTTAAATTCATGTTAAACATGAGGAGAAACATCCAGATGTGTCCAGTGGTTGAGTATCAGTGTATTTACTCAGATTTATCAGATCAATGTGACTGAAGCTGGTTTGGTTTGTGGTTTCTTGTTTTTTTTACATTTTAGAAGCAGAACTGAGGTTTGGCATTATTGAGTCTAATTCTCAGATTATCATCAATAGTGATTATTGATAGTCTATAGCTGATATCATCATCAATAGTGATTATTGATAGTCTATAGCTGATATCATCATCAATAGTGATTATTGATAGTCTATAGCTGATATCATCATCAATAGTGATTATTGATAGTCTATAGCTGATATTATCATCAATAGTGATTATTGATAGTCTATAGCTGATATTATCATCAATAGTGATTATTGATAGTCTATAGCTGATATTATCATCAATAGTGATTATTGATAGTCTATAGCTGATATTATCAATAATAGTGATTATTGATAGTCTATAGCTGATATCATCATCAATAGTGATTATTGATAGTCTCTAGCTGATATCATCATCAATAGTGATTATTGATAGTCTATAGCTGATATTATCAATAATAGTGATTATTGATAGTCTATAGCTGATATTATCATCAATAGTGATTATTGATAGTCTACAGCTGATATTATCATCAATAGTGATTATTGATAGTCTATAGCTGATATAATCAATAATAGTGATTATTGATAGTCTATAGCTGATATTATCAATAATAGTGATTATTGATAGTCTATAGCTGATATTATCAATAATAGTGATTATTGATAGTCTATAGCTGATATCATCATCAATAGTGATTATTGATAGTCTCTAGCTGATATCATCATCAATAGTGATTATTGATAGTCTATAGCTGATATCATCATCAATAGTGATTATTGATAGTCTCTAGCTGATATCATCATCAATAGTGATTATTGATAGTCTATAGCTGATATTATCATCAATAATAGTGATTATTGATAGTCTATAGCTGATATTATCAATAATAGTGATTATTGATAGTCTATAGCTGATATTATCAATAATAGTGATTATTGATAGTCTATAGCTGATATTATCAATAATAGTGATTATTGATAGTCTATAGCTGATATCATCATCAATAGTGATTATTGATAGTCTATAGCTGATATTATCAATAATAGTGATTATTGATAGTCTATAGCTGATATTATCATCAATAATAGTGATTATTGATAGTCTATAGCTGATATTATCAATAATAGTGATTATTGATAGTCTATAGCTGATATTATCATCAATAATAGTGATTATTGATAGTCTATAGCTGATATTATCAATAATAGTGATTATTGATAGTCTATAGCTGATATTATCATCAATAATAGTGATTATTGATAGTCTATAGCTGATATTATCATCAATAATAGTGATTATTGATAGTCTATAGCTGATATTATCAATAATAGTGATTATTGATAGTCTATAGCTGATATTATCAATAATAGTGATTATTGATAGTCTATAGCTGATATTATCATCAATAGTGATTATTGATAGTCTATAGTTGATATCATCATCAATAGTGATTATTGATAGTCTATAGCTGATATTATCATCAATAGTGATTATTGATAGTCTATAGCTGATATTATCATCAATAGTGATTATTGATAGTCTATAGCTGATATTATCAATAATAGTGATTATTGATAGTCTATAGCTGATATTATCAATAATAGTGATTATTGATAGTCTATAGCTGATATTATCATCAATACTGATTATTGATAGTCTATAGCTGATATTATCAATAATAGTGATTATTGATAGTCTATAGCTGATATTATCAATAATAGTGATTATTGATAGTCTATAGCTGATATTATCATCAATAATAGTGATTATTGATAGTCTATAGCTGATATTATCAATAATAGTGATTATTGATAGTCTATAGCTGATATTATCATCAATAGTGATTATTGATAGTCTATAGCTGATATTATCAATAATAGTGATTATTGATAGTCTATAGCTGATATTATCATCAATAGTGATTATTGATAGTCTATAGCTGATATCATCATCAATAGTGATTATTGATAGTCTATAGCTGATATTATCATCAATAGTGATTATTGATAGTCTATAGCTGATATTATCAATAATAGTGATTATTGATAGTCTATAGCTGATATTATCATCAATAGTGATTATTGATAGTCTATAGCTGATATTATCATCAATAGTGATTATTGATAGTCTATAGCTGATATTATCAATAATAGTGATTATTGATAGTCTATAGCTGATATTATCAATAATAGTGATTATTGATAGTCTATAGCTGATATTATCATCAATAGTGATTATTGATAGTCTATAGCTGATATTATCATCAATACTGATTATTGATAGTCTATAGCTAATATTATCATCAATAGTGATTATTGATAGTCTATAGCTGATATTATCATCAATAGTGATTATTGATAGTCTATAGCTGATATTATTCTACTTGTTTTAATCAATCAATACACGTGAGTATTCTATTTTTTTAGTTTAACAATGTGGATATAATAATTAATATTTGTTATTTAGCAGCTTCACACAAAGTGAAGATTTATTTTAAAAAGACAATTCCATAGAATTTAGATAATTTATAAGATAAGCTCATTATTAAAATGCGCATCCTACAGTGACACAGGCCATACTCCTACAGCAGAACTACAACACAGCACTGGAGTAAATCTACTTTGTTACCTTGCGCCGTCGTGTATGTGACGTCACAGAGTTACGTTACCGTCTAATCGGCAGCGCGTTGACCACGGCGTGATTACGTCACACCTGGACTGACGTCAGGTGCAACAAAACATAACGTGAATTTATTTATAATTTAATGTTCGGTTATAATTTATTACTGAATCAACGCGCAGGGGCGCGTGCGGCGCGGGATAAAACTCAATAAAGTCGTAAAACTGTGACGTTTCTCCGTCAGCTGTTAGCCTTTACCACACTAACGTTAGCACGCAGCTAACGGTGCGTTAGCCTGCTGGCTTCACTTACCGGAACATTACCGGAGGTACAGCGGCTCGTCGTGAACTACCGGACGCGTCCTCCGCCGTGGACACGGGGACTATATGCTAGCAGCTAGCGGCTAGCGGATATCGTGCTGCTGCATCTCTCCTCCTGTGTTTGTGAATCGCCAGCGTTACACCTGCTAGCGCCGCGTCGCCGCGTCGTATCCTTCCGCCGTCGCCGCTCACGCTCGGCATTCAAAATGAGTCTTGAAGTCACCCGCCAGAAATCAGACAGGGGCTCCATACACCTCACTTCTGCTTTTTACTACACGTACACATTATATAAAACAACGCTAACCTGACATGTACTATAATCATCCGTCATGACGGGGTTTTTATTTTTTTTTAATATTTCATATGTTTTATTTCAAAGTGTGTTCTCTCTGAAAATCCCGCTTCAGGTGTGTAATTCCTCCTTTCACCTGCTGCACAGTGAACCGGAAGTAGGGGCGCTGTGGAGCAGCTGTAACGAAGTCCTACAACCGCAGCAGGATTTTAT
>JAYKQN010000056.1:140000-170000 GCA_036785175.1 Eupleurogrammus muticus | reverse complement strand
AAACTGACATTTTCTGCTTTTATTCTGGATGAATTCTGTTAAAAAACAGGGGAATAACCTCAATTATGTGAAAAAGTATATTTTACACAAAATCACAAAGAATGTGTGATTTGTTACAACAGAAGAAAAATACATTTGAAATATTAAATCCACTGTGAGTTTAAACATCGCGTTGCTGTGTAAACGTGAACGTTGCTCAGATCCTGATTCTGGTTTTATTCTAGAAATGAAACGATCGTCACAAACCGTCAGCGCACAGACGCTGGGCAGGAAACAGCAGGATAGAACAGAACAGAGTAGAATAGAGTAGAACAGAATAGAACAGAACGGAATAGAATAGAACAGAATAGAATAGAACAGGACAGAATAGAATAGAATAGAATAGAATAGAATAGAATAGAATAGAATAGAATAGAACAGAACGGAATGGAATAGAATAGAACAGAATAGAATAGAACAGGACAGAATAGAATAGAATAGAATAGAATAGAATAGAATAGAATAGAATAGAATAGAACAGAACGGAATAGAATAGAATAGAATAGAACAGAACGGAATAGAATAGAATAGAACAGAATAGAATAGAACAGAACAGAATAGAATAGAATAGAATAGAATAGAATAGAATAGAATAGAATAGAACAGAACGGAATGGAATAGAATAGAATAGAATAGAATAGGACAGAATAGAACAGAGTAGAATAGAGTAGAATAGAACAGAACAGGACAGAATAGAACAGAGTAGAATAGAGTAGAATAGAACAGAACAGTAAAGAATAGAATAGAATAGAATAGAACAGAACAGGACAGAATAGAGTAGAATAGAATAGAATAGAACAGAATAGATTAGAATAGAATAGAACAGAATAGAATAGAATAGAATAGAATAGAACAGAACTGAATAGAACAGAATAGAATAGAATAGAATAGAATAGAATAGAATAGAATAGAATAGAACAGAATAGAATAGAATAGAATAGAATAGAATAGAACAGAACTGAATAGAACAGAATAGAATAGAATAGAATAGAATAGAATAGAATAGAATAGAATAGAACAGAATAGAATAGAATAGAATAGAATAGAATAGAATAGAACAGAACAGAATAGAACAGAATAGAATAGAAAATGCTTTAAATTAAACATCACTGACGTTCCAGAAACAGCAAACAGCTCTGAACCGTCCCGTATAAAGGAGGCGGGTCAGAAGGGTCATGTGATCAATCCTGACGAATCAGGAGACGAGCTAAATGAAAAAGGGGCGTGGCATGGAAGCTGCCATCTTCTGTTGCTAGGGCAACGGTAAAAACATGACGTGAGGAGAATTAATGAGATGATGATTTACATGAAACTTTCAGATTAAATCAAACATTTTTGCTGTTTTTCCCTTAAATTCTCTGCCAGTTCTGGAAGTTTACTGCAGAAAAACATAAAAAACACATTTACTTTGTGAATGCAGCTGCAAAAACAAACATCCAAGATCCATTAAAAAAAAACGTCTGTTCAATCTACATTTACTCAGTGTGGGTCAACATCTAATGAGAAATAGCAAAAAGGCCCAACATGACATGTCACTTATTACAAGTGATTTTAGCCCTAAATAAAAACAGACGCGCACGCATTCAGTTTTTCACATTTTCACATTTTCAGGGCGATGAGTCTCAGATTGTGTTTGACAGCTGATTATTAAACAGGAAACGCAGCATTTTGGTCAGAACGACAGGAAATGACGTCACTTCGCTTCAGGAAAATCACAAACTGATCAATACTATGACGGATATTAGAGAAAATAAATAATGATAATAAAGTCTTATAAAGCCTGCTTTAAAATGAGGAAGGTGACATTAAACTTTATCTGCATCAGATCATCTAGAGCTGAAATTAACCACTATTTAGATAATTGATTGACTGTCAATTAATGACGTATTTAATCCATCAGTAGTTTGGTTCATTAAATGCTGTAAAATGTTGATCAGTGTTTCTAAAGCTGCAGATTGAAGCTAAAATGTCTTTTTGTGTCCACAAGCCAAAGATCATCAGTTTACTATTATAGAAGAATAAAGAAACCAGGAAATAACCAGAGAACAGAAGCTGAACCAGAGAATCTGGACATTTTCTACTTAAAAGAAAACACTTTAATCAATTATCAGAATAGTTGGTGATTAATGTGATGGATGGAAACTAAATGATTAATCGTGGCAGCTCCTATAGTTGTGTTTACTTTGAATAAACAACCTCAAAATGTTTTGTTGAAGAGAAAATAGCTGGAAGTCAAAGCTTTTCTCATCCAAAATCGTTGTGTCGTAATATCATCACCAGTTCACTCGCATAGTAAAACAGTAAAACATAATTCCTGTTTTCCTCTTCTAGGCCCTCAGCCTCCACCTTCATTATGAGGAGCTGGATGGAGATCAGGCTGAGGAACATCTGAGAACACAACATACCATAATAATCCACTCACATTCACAGTGGCTTTGGGAAAAAGTTCACACCATGTTCACATTTATCTCTTTTTGTGATGGGCTAGATGACAACTAGATGATAAATAGATGAGAAATAGATGATAAATAGATGAGAACTAGATGATAAATAGATGAGAACTAGATGATAAATAGATGATAAATAGATGACAACTAGATGATAAATAGATGAGAACTAGATGATAAATAGATGATAAATAGATGACAACTAGATGATAAATAGATGAGAACTAGATGATAAATAGATGATAAAAAGATGAGAACTAGATGATAAATAGATGAGAACTAGATGATAAATAGATGATAAATAGATGAGAACTAGATGATAAATAGATGATAAATAGATGATAAATAGATGATAAATAGATGAGAACTAGATGATTAAATCGATGAGAAATCGATGAGAAATAGATGAGAACTAGATGATAAATAGATGATAAATAGATGAGAACTAGATGATAAATAGATGATAAATAGATGATGAATAGATGACAACTAGATGATAAATAGATGATAAATAGATGAGAACTAGATGATAAATAGATGAGAACTAGATGATAAATAGATGAGAACTAGATGATAAATAGATGATAAATAGATGATGAATAGATGACAACTAGATGATAAATAGATGATAAATAGATGATAAATAGATGAGAACTAGATGATAAATAGATGATAAATAGATGAGAACTAGATGATAAATAGATGAGAACTAGATGAGAAATAGATGAGAACTAGATGATAAATAGATGATAAATAGATGAGAACTAGATGAGAACATGAGGGTAACTATCTGCACAAACAGACCATGACTTCTCGCCTCCAGTCGACCTCTCAGACGTTTGTGTAGTAAAAGCTGTTGAATTGTTGGAATCTTTGGGTGTGATCACGGCTGTTTCAGGTGAGACTGAACCTGTCAGGACCTGCAGTCCTGCTTCACATTTTTCTTTTTTGCATTGTTTGTTTTATTTATTCCAGCTTCTACCTTTGTTCCGTTTTGACAGAATCTATTGAATTGTTTAATTATCTGAGCTGCAGATCTACAGAAACTATTTTCATTGCTCCAAAGCTTCAGGTTTGTTTCTTCGTCATCTCCTTGTTCTACGAACCACGGAGACGAACCTGGGTTCTCTCACCTGAATGTTTTCTATTTATGTCCTGTTCTAATCTGTTTATTCTATTGCAGCCTGTCCGTTCTCTCGTCTTCATGAGCTTTCTGCTTCTTTTATTCCCCTGTCAGTGGTTTTGGGTGTAAAACCCAATGAGGTGAATCAGTGATTCGTGATTTTGGGCTGAAAAGATAAAACTGATTTTTTGACAATGTCAAGTCAAATTGAACTGGACCAATCACATGAAGAGAGCCATGAATCAGTGTTTCACGTTTTAACCACAGCAAGTATTTGTGAAAATATCAATATTCAACGTATCTGTCATCGTTTCTCTCTGGCGCGACCACGTCACTAAAGAATCGGAGAACAGGAACCAGCATCTTGGATGAGTTAGAGGTTGACCTTCGACCTCCTGTGATCACCCAGCGATAAAAAACATGGCACCGATGAATACTGGAAGTTTACAAAACGCGATGAGAATTGAATCACAGTTAGCTCTCAGTACTTTAAATAAACCCCACAAATGTTAAAATAAGAACAAAGCAGAAACAGTGCTACAATGGAGTGTGAAGTAAAAACACCATGACTCCATTTCCCAGGCACAGTTTCACAGTTTCATACACCTAGCATGCTGAAAAAAAACAAAAAGGCAAAACAGCTGTCCTACATTTTTTCTTCCCATTTCTCTTTAGTATTTAAACAGGTTTCAACTCTGGTCCCTGGAGTCAAAGCTTCTGCTGCGCCGACACCCCCTTCCAGTAATCCAGGATGTCGTGCAGGTCCTCGCCCTTGGCAAATTGCACCTTTTTCCGAAGGGCGTTTCCGGCCGTCACGTAGCAGGCCTCATCGCGCTGGCCCTTGCGGTAGGGCCGGAATCGCTCCCAGATCCGCAGCGAGCTCTCAGAGGAGTACTCCGGGCTGGAGGAGTAGCCGGAGTAGCTGGAATGGTGGCGGGCGGGCGACAGCTGAGAGTAGGACGCCGCGTCCTTACGCGAACGCGTCAGCGGCTTCAGGAAGGAGACGCGCTGGGCCGGGGAGCCCTGGTGGGAGCCCTCGTAGTAGAGCGCCGGGACGGAGTGGCGGTGCTCCGAGCAGTGGTAGTCCTGCTGCACCTCCAGCTGCTGCTGCTGCTGCTGGTAGTGATGCGGCTTCTGGTCGTCCTGGTGGGCAACAACACCACCACTGTCGCAACCACCACCACCCCCCCCACCGCAGCCCGTGTTCCCCACCAGAGACAGCCGCTCCAGGGGCTCCCCGCAGCCCACAGGACTGGCCCGGTCCGGGAACTGCTGCTGCTGCTGGTTGCAGGCGTCAGGACTCCTGGGCTCAGGAATGTCCAGGCTGTAGACCTTCGTCCCTCCTCCTACTCCCCCGCGCTCCCTGTCCCGGCCCATGGAGCTGCAGGAGGTGGTGCTGCACTGCTTCTTGACGGCGTTGATGATAACCATGGCCGCGTCTGCGCTCATCTGTCGCTGGATGGGCCGCACCGCGGTCGCTGGAGGAGGGGGTCTGTAGGGTGGCGTGACCACAAAGCCGCCACCGGTGATCCCTGGGCGCTCAGAGAGGGGGGCGTTCAGGGAAGGGAGGGGGGGCGGAGGAGGGATCTTGTTGGGAACAACGACCTGGCACGAGTCCGTGAGCCCTTGGGTAAGAGGGATCAGACCACAAGTGAGGGAGGAGCTGCTAGTGGGGGGAGGAGAGGTGGGGTTGCAGGAGCCTGGGGTGTTCATCTGAGCCCCCGAAGCGGCGACGGCTGCCGCGTCCAGCTTCAACGCGTCGATGCAGTTGTTGATGATCTGGTTCACCTTGTCCACCTCCATGGCGATGGTGGAGATCTCTGAAGCAGAGCCGTGCCCGTCGTCATCGGAGTCATCCCCCATGTCTGTCCCGTCATCGTCCCTCAAGTCTTCCCCCCGCATCCCTCCGTCGCCCAGCCGCTCCATTCCCACAGTCCCACCCCTGATGTCCATGTAGTTCATTTTACTGGCGGCCAGGGCCTCTGAAAAGGCGGTGGCCATCTTCTCTACCTGTGGGATGGAGGAGAGTCTGGAGGAGCTGGTGTTGGTTGGGTGCAGCATCCCGGAGCTGGAGGACGTGGACATGGACAGTTTCCCCCCGTGGTGGTGCTGATACTGGTGATGCTCCCTGGACTGGTCCTGGAGCTTGTGGACCGCTGACGGGTCGTTGGCCACCGCCGCCGCCACCTCCGGCCCATACCGCATTTCCAGAATCGTCTTCTTGACACAGATGGACTTCTTCTTCTCGTCATGCATTCTTTTCTTACGCAGACAGTAGTAGACTAGACCTAAGATGATGAGCATTCCGAAGAGGCAGCCGATGATCGTCATGATGTAGTGCGTGGTGGTCGACGGCGTTGGCAGCATGTCGTCCGGATTCTGTGCCCGCGTGGAAAACTGGAGGCAGGTGTGGTTGTAGCGCTGGGAGTTGCGAATGGACGCTACGCAGAAGGTGTAGTTGGTGTGTGGCTTCAGCTTGTTGAGGGTGATCATCTCCTTCTTGTTCTTCAGGTTCATGACGTCGGACACGTACGTGTGGTTGTACTGCGTCAGGATGTACATCTTGCTGTAGGGTCGAGGGATCTGCACGAGGAGCGACGCAGAGGAGAGAGAGACGTGATGCAGCTTGATGCTGAAGCTGAAGCTGTGCTCCGTGGCGGAGGAGGAGGAGGTGGTGGGCTGGTGGTATGGCCCCACGCCGCCGAACATCTCCGGTCCGATCCCGGAGGGGCCGTCAAGGTCAGGCGGGAGGGAGGTCATCCCCGGGATCATCACCCCGTTCCGGCAGTGGGAGTTCAGGATGTTCTTGGCGTTCCGCCCGGCATGGCCGGAGGCGACGGGGCTCAGCAGCGGGAAGCCGAACATCTCGCGTGGCGTCTCGCACTGCAGGCGGTCGTAGGTGTGTGTGACGTTGTTGAAGGACTCTAGCCACATCAGGAAGCTGTACAGGTCGCAGCCGCAGTGGAACGGGTTCGCTGCCAGCTCGCACACCATCAGCCGGCCGAGGACCGTAAATGTGGCCGGGTCGATGCGGGCCAGCCTGTTGGATGACAGGTCAATGCTGCTGAGGCTTGGGCACTCCCAGAATGCATTGCTGGCGATGGTCTCGATGAGATTGTGCTGAAGGAAGAGGCACTGCATCCGGCCGAGTCCTCGCATCATCCCCTCTGTTAAGTTAGTCAGCTTGTTGTAGCCCAGCTGAAGAACCTGAGAATAAAACAAATGATATCAGGACAATTATTCTACACTTAACGTCTTCCTGGACAAATATGAGTCCAGTTGCCTTGATTCAAATTTGAATCAGCATTAAATATTTTATGTCCATGATGGTTCTAAGTCATCCAGGTCATCATTATGTTGTAGAGTTGCAGAGAAAAGCAACTGGATTTTTTTGTTTGTTGAAAACATTTCACCTCCCATCCAGGAGGGTTCTTCCAGTCTGGGATCTAGTCCCAGAGCACTCAGAAATTTATAGCTCAGAGTGTGAAACCAAATGTACACGATTACACCTCCAAAACTGGAGCGTGGTCATGTGACTAGGTGTCACTCTCAGGGGGGTCTAGGTGTCTCCTGCCTCCAGCGTCAGTCCAGACCTCATCTGCACCCCTCTACCTTTCCACTACCTACTTTACGTAAACTGGTGTCAATGTCTCCCATCTTTGCCAACCTGTAGGTGGAGGAACCACACACAGCCACTGGTGTAGATAGGTTGACAACACATGGGTTAATATAAAAACCCAAATAGGTAAGCCCTTCGACCAACACATGAGTGCAGTTGACAAGAACATCCAGTTCACCAGGGACCACAGGTTGCTCTTCCTGGATCGTGCAGTGTCCCTAGACCACGGCTGCCCAATCCTGCTTCCATAGAGCTACCATTCTACATGTTTTAGGAATCTCTCTACTCCAACACACCTGATTATTCACCAGCCCTTGGAAAGCTTCAGCTACTTGATTGTGAGTTGTGATTAGAATCAGGTGTGTTGGAGTAGGGAGATTCCTAAAACATGGTGGATGGTAGCTCTACAGGAGCAGGATGGATGGATAAAGAAGGCATCCTCAGCATTGAGGTTACCACCGGTCCACCACAAAGATCAGTATCAAGGAAACAAATTAAGACTCATTCACACCTGGAGGCAGGAGTCACCTAACCACACCAGTGGTCATATGACCCTGTTCACATGACCACTCCCCAGGTTCAGGGGGTGTTAATGTCAACTTGTGAAAACAAGAAAACTGATTTCACTGCAGTTTTGTTTGACATTTTCAGAGATGCAGAACCGAAGGAGGAAGAAGGGATAAAATAACCTGGAGGTTGGCCTGTCCCGCGAAGGTGCCGTCCTCGATGTAGCTGATCTCGTTCTTGGTGAGGTTGAGGTCGGTGAGGTTGGTGAAGCGGTACATGGAGCTGAACAGGACGGCCTTCAGCTTGTTCTCGTTCAGCCGCAGGTCGTGCACCGTGTTGTTGATGTGCTGCGGGATGCTTTCGTACGGCGGCTGGTTCTGGCTGCAGATCGCCAGCCACACGTAGCCTTTATCGCCCTCGATGAGCCAACAGTCGCCCCCCACGGGGGCGGGGAGGAGGGGGAGGAGCAGCAGAAGGAGGAGGAGCGAGGAGGAGGAGCAAGAAGAGGAGCAAGAAGAGGGGGAGGAGGAGCCCTGCATGATGCTGACGAAGAAATAGGAGCTGCTGTAGTTATTCAGCAGGTAGAGTCATGCAGGAGGAGGGGGAGCAGGAGGAGCAGGAGGAGGGTGTAGACAAACCGGGTGAAGACTTCACAGCGCCAGCCACAGCTTGGTGGTTGTCATGGTGATTAGCAGGTGACACGGGTCTGGTGGTTTATCACCTGACTACAGGATGATGTCACACAGATCATCTTCATCCTGAGAATCAGCAGGAGGAGGAGGAGGAGGAGGAAGAGGAGGAGGAGGAGGAAGAGGAGGAGGAGGAGGAAGAGGATGAAGAGGATGAGGAGGAGGAAGAGGAGGAGGAGGAGGAGGAAGAGGAGGAGGAGGAGGAAGATGATGAAGAGGATGAGGAGGAGGAAGAGGAGGAAGAGGAGGAGGAGGAGGAAGAGGAGGAGGAAGAGGAGGAGGACAGATGTCAATAGAGAGAAAGAACAAAGATTTCACTGTTCCTGTTGAGGAGAACCAACATTTCCAGTAGAAATAGTTTAGATTAATCTATTTCTAACAGAACAACTACAATTTTTTCTTCTTAAAAATGAAGCAAATCCAATAATTGATTATCAGAATACTTGGTGATTAATGTGATAGGAGGAAACTAATCGATTAATCAACTAATCCTTCAGCTCCTGATAAAATGCTGTGATTCTCAAGAATAACATCACCTCTTTCCATATTTAGGGCTTTATTCCCGTCATATTACGACTTCATTCTCATAATATTAGTACTCTGTTCTGGTAATTAAATACATGGATATTTTTCTCTGTTTCATGTTTTATTCAGCTGAATCTCCTCATGTTAATTTAATGGAGCTGCACGAAGCTGCAGACTCTGATCTGCAGTAATTACACCAGAATATGATAGATCCATACATACATATGTATACTTATATATATGTATGTATATGTATATGTATGTGTATATATATATATATATATATATACACACACACACACACACACACACATATATATATATATATGTGTGTGTGGTTGTCTCAGTGGAACAGGCCACGTTTCCTATTTCTGCTCCACATCCTAACTTGGTTCTAACACCCAGGGAGAGTTGAACTCATTCCTGTCTATTCTGGTCCAGGTTCCCCAGAGGAGCCTCAGAGAATCAGGTCCACCTCCTTTAACCTATTTATTAGGCCGGGCTGGATCACCTGGTTCTGCTTTTATCAGGCAGAAAGAGGCCACATCCTCTCCCCTATACATATAGAATTATGCACATATATACATATATACTAATATACATGCATACATACACATACACACATATACATTTATCTATATCTCTCTCTCCCTCCTCATCATCTATCTTTCTCTTCATCCTTCTCCTCACAGTGTGTGGGGGGGTCATGGGGAATGTATTTATTTGTCTTTATTTGAACAGAAAACGCTTTCTAAACACAATTTGTGAAAATCCTCAGCTCAGCAACACGTGACTTTTACCTAACAGACTTTCATGTATATCAACGTCCAAAATCAAATCAAGTAATCCAGTCAATGCATCAAATTCTATTATAATTCTTCATAAAACCTGTCACAATTCAGATTATCAATAATCCTAAAATCCTTAGTGACGTTGACACACCTGCAGATGATGTTCACGGTAGAATGCAGCGTGTTCTATCACGGCCTGTACTGGTTTATAATGGTTTATAACATCAGGAACCTCCTCACAACACAAGCGGATTCTTTCACAGGAGACGTGATCTAATTCACTGCTCTACATAGTGTGTGTGTGTGTGTGTGTGTGTGTGTGTGTGATTACATAATTAGGAATATGGAACATGCAGAACAAACATGACTCCAACACTAAATATATAAGTGTCTTATTATGGATTTTAGCTCTTTAAACAACTAGAAACTCCATAGCTGTGCTATAACAGCAGGGAATAACGGCTTTTCATCCTAATTAAACAATTTATTTTATTGAAACAATTAATACCGTTAATTAACTATTTTCTTTACAGTTATTGTTATTTGTTCATTTCTAATGCACTGAAAACAACCAAACTACTTAATATTTCATATTTATGAGGTCTGCAGTTTCAAATGTTTAAAACTAGATTTAAACCAAATGAAGCTTTAAGCCCCGCCCCAGCATGAAGCCCCGCCCCAGCATGAAGCCCCGCCCCAGCATGAAGCCCTGCCCCAGCATGAAGCCCCGCCCCAGCATGAAGCCCCGCCCCAGCATGAAGCCCCGCCCCAGCATGAAGCCCTGCCCCAGCATGAAGCCCCGCCCCAGCATGAAGCCCTGCCCCAGCATGAAGCCCCGCCCCAGCATGAAGCCCCGCCCCAGCATGAAGCCCTGCCCCAGCATGAAGCCCCGCCCCAGCATGAAGCCCCGCCCCCGCCTGTAGCCCCGCCCTGAAGCCGTCACACTACAGCTGAATCCGACCACTTTCAGCACCTGATTTTCCTTAGTCGAGTGTTTCGAGTTGATCTGTGATTCTGGAGGATTAATGACATCATAAAGTCTCCAATGGGACGATCTATTATTATTTATGACACCTGTACGTCGTATTATAGTGTTTTTAAACGTTTTTTACTGACTGGTTCCTGCAGTGAAATCTCACGCCGTTTGAGAACTGGAAGTTTTGTCTGTAAATTACCGAGCTTCAACCTCCTCATTAAACATCTTTAACCAAACCAATAAGTCAGCTCTTCCTCTTCCTCCCTCCAGGTTTTACTCATTTCTGGATCTTGTTTCTATCATATTGATTCATAAAGTTTTATCAGTGGCCTGGAGCCGCGAGGAGGAAGATCTGAGGAATTAAAGGACGAGTCCGTGAAGGCCGTTTCCTCCTGATCGTTGTTCCATTCATTCCCACATACCTGTGATGAAACAACGTCCACTGTCATTTTCTGCAATTTGTCAGATCAAGTGAATCTATTCTATATCTATATTTATTCAGCAGTTCAAATGTGAAGCTTCTACATGATGGCTTTAAGTCATTTGCTAATTCTAAAACGTCCAGATTCTCTGTTCCAGCTTCTGTTCTCTGATTATTTCCTGGTTTCTTTATTCTTCTATAATAGTAAACTGATGATCTTTGGGTTGTGGACAAAAAAAGACATTTTAGCTTCAATCTGCAGCTTTAGAAACACTGATCAACATTTTACACATTTAATGAACCAATCAACTAATGGATTAATCGTATAAATAATTAACAGATTAATCGGTTGTTAGTTCCACTCCTCACATCACGAACAAAAAACAAATAAGACAAATTTAATAAAAAAAAAAAAAACAGAAGACTAAAACCATAAAAACAAGCTCAGCGGATTTATTCTCATCACATCATAAACGCTGTCAACTATGACGTAAAAAGCACTTACACTTAACCTAAGTAAAACTTTATGATCTTTTTGTAACTTTGCGTCATGGATTTTAAAGTTTAAAAAATGAAAGAGAAATGACAAGTGTCACAACTTTGAGATGTTCCTGTGCTGTGATCACATCTTTGCTTTAAAATATCAGCCCTGAAATTAAAATCTTTCCTGGTTGTGACCATTTTAATGCAGAAAATCACAAATAACCTCCTCTGCAAGCTGCAGCGTAAATGTAGAGAAAATCAAACGTTAGTGATGAAAGTGTTCAGAGGGTTTTAAAAATTATTATTATTATTATTATATTTGGTATTATTTCTATAGTAATAACAATAAACACTACAACACTACAACACTACAACTCTACAACACTACAACACTACAACACTACAACATTACAACACTACAACACTACAACACTACAACATTACAACACTACAACACTACAACACTACAACACTACAACACTACAACATTACAACACTACAACACTACAACACTACAACACTACAACATTACAACTCTACAACAATACAACTCTACAACATTACAACACTACAACACTACAACACTACAACACTACAACATTACAACACTACAACACTACAACACTACAACACTACAACACTACAACACTACAACATTACAACTCTACAACACTACAACACTACAACATTACAACACTACAACACTACAACACTACAACACTACAACATTACAACACTACAACACTACAACACTACAACATTACAACTCTACAACAATACAACTCTACAACATTACAACACTACAACACTACAACACTACAACACTACAACATTACAACACTACAACACTACAACACTACAACACTACAACACTACAACACTACAACATTACAACTCTACAACAATACAACTCTACAACATTACAACACTACAACACTACAACACTACAACACTAAAACACTACAACATTACAACACTACATTACAACTCTACAACACTACAACACTACAACACTACAACACTACAACACTACAACATTACAACATTACAACACTACAACATTACAACACTACATTACAACTCTACAACACTACAACTCTACAACACTACAACACTACAACACTACAACACTACAACACTACAACATTACAACACTACATTACAACTCTACAACACTACAACACTACAACACTACAACACTACAACATTACAACATTACAACACTACAACACTACAACACTACAACACTACAACATTACAACACTACAACACTACAACACTACAACACTACAACATTACAACACTACAACACTACAACACTACAACACTACAACATTACAACACTACAACACTACAACACTACAACATTACAACTCTACAACAATACAACTCTACAACATTACAACACTACAACACTACAACACTACAACACTACAACACTACAACATTACAACACTACATTACAACTCTACAACACTACAACACTACAACACTACAACATTACAACACTACATTACAACTCTACAACACTACAACACTACAACATTACAACATTACAACACTACAACACTACAACACTACAACACTACAACATTACAACATTACAACACTACAACACTACAACATTACAACACTACATTACAACTCTACAACACTACAACACTACAACACTACAACATTACAACACTACAACACTACAACACTACAACACTACAACATTACAACACTACACTACAACACTACAACACTACAACACTACAACACTACAACACTACAACATTACAACATTACAACACTACAACACTACAACACTACAACATTACAACACTACATTACAACTCTACAACACTACAACACTACAACACTACAACACTACAACATTACAACATTACAACACTACAACACTACAACACTACAACATTACAACACTACAACACTACAACACTACAACACTACAACACTACAACATTACAACTCTACAACACTACAACACTACAACACTACAACATTACAACACTACATTACAACTCTACAACACTACAACACTACAACACTACAACATTACAACTCTACAACACTACAACACTACAACACTACAACATTACAACTCTACAACACTACAACATTACAACTCTACAACACTACAACACTACAACACTACAACATTACAACACTACAACACTACAACACTACAACACTACAACACTACAACATTACAACACTACAACACTACAACACTACAACACTACAACATTACAACACTACATTACAACTCTACAACACTACAACACTACAACACTACAACATTACAACACTACATTACAACTCTACAACACTACAACACTACAACATTACAACATTACAACACTACAACACTACAACACTACAACACTACAGCATTACA
Organism: Eupleurogrammus muticus; assembly: GCA_036785175.1. NCBI lineage: Eukaryota > Metazoa > Chordata > Actinopteri > Scombriformes > Trichiuridae > Eupleurogrammus > Eupleurogrammus muticus. Next base: position 155,976 of record JAYKQN010000056.1, on the reverse strand, counting down.
ACATTACAACACTACAACACTACAACATTACAACACTACATTACAACTCTACAACACTACAACACTACAACACTACAACATTACAACACTACAACACTACAACACTACAACACTACAACATTACAACACTACATTACAACTCTACAACACTACAACACTACAACACTACAACACTACAACACTACAACATTACAACATTACAACACTACAACACTACAACACTACAACATTACAACACTACATTACAACTCTACAACACTACAACACTACAACACTACAACACTACAACATTACAACATTACAACACTACAACACTACAACACTACAACATTACAACACTACAACACTACAACACTACAACACTACAACACTACAACATTACAACTCTACAACACTACAACACTACAACACTACAACACTACAACACTACAACATTACAACACTACATTACAACTCTACAACACTACAACACTACAACACTACAACACTACAACATTACAACTCTACAACACTACAACACTACAACACTACAACATTACAACACTACAACACTACAACATTACAACACTAACGTTACAACACTACAACATTACAACACTAACGTTACAACACTACAACACTACAACATTACAACACTAACGTTACAACACTACAACACTACAACATTACAACACTAACGTTACAACACTACAACACTACAACACTACAACATTACAACATTACAACACTACAACACTACAACATTACAACACTACATTACAACTCTACAACACTACAACACTACAACACTACAACATTACAACACTACAACACTACAACACTACAACACTACAACATTACAACACTACATTACAACTCTACAACACTACAACACTACAACACTACAACACTACAACACTACAACATTACAACACTACAACACTACAACACTACATTACAACTCTACAACACTACAACACTACAACACTACAACACTACAACATTACAACATTACAACACTACAACACTACAACACTACAACATTACAACACTACAACACTACAACACTACAACACTACAACACTACAACACTACAACATTACAACTCTACAACACTACAACACTACAACACTACAACACTACAACACTACAACATTACAACACTACATTACAACTCTACAACACTACAACACTACAACACTACAACATTACAACTCTACAACATTACAACACTACAACACTACAACACTACAACATTACAACACTAACGTTACAACACTACAACATTACAACACTAACGTTACAACACTACAACACTACAACATTACAACACTAACGTTACAACACTACAACACTACAACATTACAACACTAACGTTACAACACTACAACACTACAACATTACAACACTAACGTTACAACACTACAACACTACAACATTACAACACTAACGTTACAACACTACACACAGAGTACAGAGAGTCTCTCTTTGTCTCTCTGTCTTTGTCTCTGTTGAATTATATTTATTATCTCATGAGAGAATCTTAATGAGTGTGAATACTCTCATTAGTGATTAACTTATTGTTTCCAGTCAAACTTTTTCCCCACACAATCTGAGTCCCTGAATCCACCATCCTGACATCACTTTATCCGACCAATGATCTTCTTCCGTCAGTGGCTCAGTGTGACCTCACAGTTCCCCTCATTAGTCTCTACAGCACACTTCATTACTTTACCTTATCAGTCATTAATAAATTAGAGTTTAATCCTTAATTATTCTTTCACAGGGCAGAGCGACAATGTCTGATGTTCATTTAGTTCTTTTAATGAGGAAAAATCATTCACACTCACTTTGTTATGACCTTTCTATTTAAATCCAGGTCAAATTAAAGGAACTCTAACAAAAAACTGACCAACTACAGGTAAAACAGAAATGTTGTAGGAATGTTGGTGATTTAATCAATTTATTGTCTATTTTCAACTGACACTCCTGTGTAATGAACCTAAAAATGAAATTCACATTGTTGAAACTTATTCATCATTTTTTAAATGTATAATAACACAAAAAACTAAAATCACTGTTGAAAATGCAATTTAATAAGAGTCAACCTAAAGGTTTGTGTCTATGATGATGATGATTAAATGCCAAACATGTGAAGTTCTTTTTAAATAATGTAGAATCTTGTGAGTAATACGCTTTAAAACATGTGTTTATGCTCAGTTATTAAAAATGAATGATCTGATTCACCGCTGAACACATTTCATTAGAATCCAGAATCACGACTCAAACAACATTCATTCTTTCTTGTGCTGAAATGACTTCAGGATATTGTGGATTGAAGGTTAAACACATCTTCTTTAAGTGTTTCCTTCTACTGAACTCACTAAATCTGGTAAAGTCTAATGAGCCAAAGGAGCAGAAAGTGGAGCAGACAGAAAGTCGGTCTGTGACACAGAAACTCTACGGACGAGAAGAAACAAGCTTCTGGTTCCAGGTCAAGAACACTCTGTCCTAAAAAGACTGAAACGACTGAACCGAAAGAGTCTGAAGAAAGGACGAAGACGATGGAGGAGGAATTAGAGCAGGAAGTGGATTCATCGACTGATTGTTGCATCTCTGTGAGAGTCATTAAATGTGTAAAATGTTGATCAGTGTTTGTCAAAGCTGCAGATTGAAGCTAAAATGTCTTTTTTTGTCCACAACCAAAGATCATCAGTTTACTATTAGAGAAGAATAAAGAAACCAGGAAATAATCAGAGAACAGAAGCTGAACCAGAGAATCTGGACATTTTATCATTAGAAAATGACTCAAACACATTAATCTATTATTATTACAGTTGGTGTGACAGTTCAGAAACGAATCAATAACCAACTAATCGTTGATTAAGGAAATACAAACATCCTGTTTTCAGATATTTAACATCTAAAAGAAAAATATTTGTACATTAACAGTTTTATTAAACATAATTTAAATATATTAGTTTATTTCCTTTCCAAAAGTGATTTTCCCTGAAGTTAAAAACCTGAACCAGATAAACAAAGATAAAGACGTTGAATCTGCAGATAATCAGGTTGAATCTGCAGATAAATCAGGTTGAATCTGCAGATAATCAGGTTGAATCTGCAGATAATCAGGTTGGCCGTCTAGACGCAGTCTGGAATATTCCAGCAGCTTCACATGTTCTGATTCTGATTCTCTGTCTGTGAGTTTCTGTTGTAAGGGAGACGTTTAATCTACTGAACAAACGCTGCTTCATCCTCTTAATCCTCCCAGATGCTGCATGAGTCATCAGGGCGTGTGTGTGTGTGTGTGTGTGTGTGTGTGTGGCAGCTTTAAATAAAACATGAGTAACATCACTTACTGTTTATCACATATATCTGCAAAAAAAGACTTCATGTCACAGCAAAGCATCAAAGTACTGCTCTCAAATACAGTTTTGAGGTACTTTTACTTCAGCTGAGTACTAACATTTGATCTACTTTGCACTTTGCTCTTCACTTCCTTCTACAATCAGCATTTCATACATAAAACACACGACTTCTTTAATGAGACCTAAAGCTGGTGTTCTACCCACAGAACAACCATGAGGACCACGTTTCCCAGGAGTCTTAGCAAACTGTGACTTCCTGTGCCAGGTGTTCTGAGGACTGGGGATGTGGAGCGCTAATTAGCGGAGATGCTAACAACAAACCCCCTGACCGGTTACCACGACGAGCAGCAACAACCATCAGGTAAAGGGGATTCCTGAATCTGCAGCTGTGACATCACAACTGAACCCAAACGTGTTTCAGTCAGAATGTAAATGAGAATCTTCTTCTAGTAAAGCTGTGGCTAATTATGTGATGAATTACATGTTTGCTGCAGCATTCTAGATTAGATGCTTGAATCAGAACTTTTTTATTAGAAGCAACAAATTCACCGATCGATTATTATCTAATAGGAGTGGATAGAGGAGTCCTTATTCTTTATTCCTTATGCCACAACATGGTTCATGTCTGTGAGTGAAACACAAAGCTCTGCTTCCTCCTTCAGCTTCTTTCACTTGATATTTCATTTCATTTCATTCTGTCCTCTAGAAGTTGCCAGATGTAATAAAAGCATTTTATCTCTTTTTAAAAGTAGTGTCTTTGTTGTTTGTCTTTTTGTATTTGTAGAACCTCACTGACCTTTAGCAAACAGAACTTTCTGAAACACTTCACTTTAGTCTTTCTCTGTTTCTGCTGCTTCAGGCTGAAACATCTCCCCATGTTCCCCATGTTCCCCATGTTCCTCATGTTCCTCATGTTCCTCATGTTCCCCATGTTCCTCATGTTCCTCATGTTCCTCATGTTCCCCATGTTCCTCATGTTCCCCATGTTCCCCATGTTCCCCATGTTCCTCATGTTCCCCATGTTCCCCATGTTCCCCATGTTACTCATGTTCCCCATGTTCCCCATGTTCATCATGTTCCCCATGTTCCCCATGTTCATCATGTTCCCCATGTTCCTCATGTTCCTCATGTTCCCCATGTTCATCATGTTCCCCATGTTCATCATGTCCCCCATGTTCCTCATGTTCCCCATGTTCCTCATGTTCCTCATGTCCCCCATGTTCCTCATGTTCCCCATGTTCCTCTTCCCCATGTTCCTCATGTTCCTCATGTTCCCCATGTTCCCCATGTTCCCCATGTTCCCCATGTTCCTCATGTCCCCCATGTTCCTCATGTTCCCCATGTTCCTCATGTTCCTCATGTTCCCCATGTTCCCCATGTTCCCCATGATCCTCATGTTCCTCATGTTCCCCATGTTCCCCATGTTCCCCATGTTCCTCATGTTCCCCATGTTCCCCATGTTCATCATGTTCCCCATGTTCCCCATGTTCATCATGTTCCCCATGTTCCTCATGTTCCTCATGTTCCCCATGTTCCTCATGTTCCCCATGTTTCCCATGTTCCCCATGTTCATCATGTTCCCCATGTTCCCCATGTTCCCCATGTTCCCCATGTTCATCATGTTCCTCATGTTCCTCATGTTCCTCATGTTCCCTATGTTCCCCATGTTCCTCATGTTCCCCATGTTCCTCATGTTCCTCATGTTCCCCATGTTCCCCATGTTCCTCATGTTCCCCATGTTCCCCATGTTCCCCATGTTCCCCATGTTCATCATGTTCCCCATGTTCCTCATGTTCCTCAGGTTCCCCATGTTCCCCATGTTCCCCATGTTCCTCATGTTCCCCATGTTCATCATGTTCCCCATGTTCCTCATGTTCCCCATGTTCATCATGTTCCCCATGTTCCTCATGTTCCCCATGTTCATCATGTTCCCCATGTTCATCATGTTCCCCATGTTCCCCATGTTCCCCATGTTCCCCATGTTCATCATGTTCCCCATGTTCATCATGTTCCTCATGTTCCCCATGTTCCTCTTCTTCTCCTCCTTCTCCTTAGTTGTTGTTGTTGTTGTTGTTGTTGTTGTTCATGGTGTTCCTCATTCCTGTTGTTGTTGTTTACATTGACAGGAAGAAACAGGAGAGAAACTGAGAACAAACGTGAGAGCGAAGGAGGAGAAGATGAAGAGAACATGAGGAGGAGTTGAAGTGTTTGTTGATTCTATTTTTCACTTCATTCTTTCTAATGTCGACTCTCCTTCTTCAGCCTGATGCTGGAGACAGACTGGTCCTCACTGCTCCACTTTCTGCTTACACACACACACACACACACACACACACACATAAATGATGACCCAGTAATAACACCCCTGTGACTTTTCTTAAAATACAGAATTTCCAAACTTTTGAAGCACATTTGCTTGTTGGAGCAAAGCTGGAGATTGAAGATGAATCCAGGAAGTTCAGTTCTTCTGTTTGCTTTTTCATATCAACTAAAAATAGACAATCCAACATTATCTCTAGTCTGCTAGCATTAGCCTGTAAACATTAGCCTGTAAACATTAGCCTGTAAACATTAGCCTGGTTAAGATTAGCCTGTAAACATTAGCCTGTAAACATTAGCCTGTAAACATTAGCCTGGTTAAGATTAGCCTGTAAACATTATCCTGGCTAAAGTTAGCCTGGTAACATTAGCCTGGCTAACCTTAGCCTAGCTGACTGGCCTGTTAGCAGAATGTGGAGTAAACAGAATCATGTCTGAAATAACTAAAGTAGAAAATCAGATGCAGCTTTTCCTCGAGTCAAGATCATCTGAGATCAGCATAAAAAAAACTGAGGAGTCATTCCTACACACACACACACACACAGAAAATGTCTTCCATTCATCAGACTTTGCCCAATCAATGATCCTATTACAGCAGAAAAGCCTTTTTTCTGATCATCAAAGCAGGATTAACTGACGTGTGAATGAACACGTGACACATGATGAGGTTTTACAGCTGATTAAACACAGAGAAGGACGTGTATTATATAGAGATACCATCTAAAATATGATTAATCAATACTCTGAGAATTGATTAATGGATTTGACTCATTTTTACTGATAAATGTCCAGATTCTCTGGTTCAGCTTCTGTTCTCTGATTATTTCCTGGTTTCTTTATTCTTCTATATTAGTAAACTGATGATCTTTGGGTTGTGGACAAAAAAAGACATTTTAGCTTCAATCTGCAGCTTTAGAAACACTGATCAACATTTTACACCATTAATGAACCAAGCTACTAATTGATTAATGGCTTCAGCGGTAAAGCAGTTACTGATCTAAACCTGATTGATTATCAGTGATCAGCTTTGCTTTGCTCCACATTATGAACTCGTGAACATTATGAAGTCACAGTGAATCAGTAAAAAGCTGCTTCCTGTAAATGTTGTTCAGCTGTTAATGACGCGTTAGCACGTTAGCACGTTAGCCCAGCAGCCGGTGACCTGAAAGATGAGGAGATTACAGAGACTGGTTTGATTCCCGCTGGGATTATGGTTTCATACACAGGAACCTGCAGCTGTTTCTGTTTCTGGCTGCAAACCACGTCTGACATTGACCAGCAAACAGTTATTTCATTAGAAAACTGAACAGTGATGGAAATAAACAGGATGTGCAGGAAGGAGAAGCTGCAGCGATTCGTCTGTCAGTTCAATCACCAAACAATTCATTTTTACTGATAAAATGTCCAGATTCTCTGGTTCAGCTTCTGTTCTCTGATTATTTCCTGGTTTCTTTATTCTTCTATAACAGTAAACTGATGATGTTTGGGTCGTGGACTGTTGAACTGGACCCAAAAAAAAATGGAAATTTTCCTGTGATAATGAGTTAATTTAACAACTGCAGTGAATTATATATATATATATATATATATATATATATATATATATATATATATATATATATATATATATATATATATATATATATATATATATATTCATATTTGATGACAAATCCTCATAGTAACGGTGACATACAGGTGATTTTTCAGCAGCTTCAGTTTACTAGAGGACAAAGAAGAGGAATAATTACAACAATTATTCCTCTTCTTCTCGTATCATTGTGTCGACTGTAATGACGCGTTGCCAGTGAAATAAGAGCAATAGAACAGGGACGTTGTGATAATTGAGGCTGTGGAGACACTAAGTGAAGATCACAAACAGGAGAAGAACCAGCTGAAGCTTCTCTACACAACCGCTCAACAAACTCGCTTTATGTTGACATTAAAATGAGAAACCGTGGAAGATTCGACTGGATGAGAAAGACGAGAACGAGAAGCCGAGACAGAAAAAGTGGAGAAAATACGCGTAAAAACCTGAGCTATTGTTCATGTGTAGAGACACAAAAATGAGCCAGAATGGCCTTTTTCTTTCTGGATTGCTAATGCTTAGGTTCTGTTTAGCTTTGCTGTCGATGTGAATTATTTTACCTCAGTAGTTTGCTGTTTTAACCTTTAGCCTTCTTTGTTTGTTAGCAGTTTAAAACTACACGAAGCTAATTTTTATGGAAAACATCTGGATCAGATTGGTTTTAACATCACAACAGAAACTGCAGCGAGAAGCTCACTATTGTTGTTTTTTTCTGTTTACCTTTAGCTCTAGCTAGCTGACCCTTTGGCCTTAGCTAACTGACGCTTCAGCCTTAGCTAACTGACTCTTTAGCCTAATAATTCTTTATCCTTAGCTAACTCATACTTTAGCTCTAGACATAAGCTGTATGCATCATGTAGCATCACGTAGCATCATTAGAATGTGACCACGCTGGGTTCAGATGTTATTTCTGGTTCATGATGCTCAGTGAACACAAGACGCTTCCACCCTGATAGAAGCAGCTGAGCACATGTTTGACTCTGAGGCTGTTTTCTGCTGTTGCATAAGATTAAATCATTACTGCGAGTTGTGTGTAGATGAAGGTCAGATGGGCCGGTTTATCCCCAGGAAAACACACACACACACACACACACACACACACACACGCTGTGACTCACAGTAACTTCCTGTGTGTTTTTAAACCCAAAAGGTCGTGCAGTCGGAGCAGCGTCAGGTCGATTCTCGGTCAAACTAACGCCTGTTTGATGACATCACAACCTGATGACATCACAACCTGATGAGCAGCAGCTGTCACCATGAGAGTGAAATCTGTCCACCCTCGGATCAACGGTATAAACGCGTTTTCTACCTGTTTCCTCGGCTGTTCTCAGACTCTCAGAGCTGCTTCCTGCTGCTGATCCTCAGGTCGAGTCCAGTCAGGATGAAACAGAACGATCCGCTTCCTCTGGTCCTGGTGGACTCTGGACGGGTCCAGTTCCTCTCTGCCAGCGTCCCAGGACGCAGTCTGCAGCTGGGAAAAATTAAAACAGAACATTTCAAATCCATTATTCATTATAATAATATTAGTGTCACAGGGCAATGTAATAGTGTCATGTAACAGTGTGATAGTGTCGTGTAACAATGTGATAGTGTCATGTAACAATGTGATAGTGTCGTGTAACAATGTGATAGTGTCGTGTAACAATGTGATAGTGTTGTGTAACAATGTGATAGTGTCATGTAACAATGTGATAGTGTCGTGTAACAATGTGATAGTGTCGTGTAACAATGTGATAGTGTCGTGTAACAATGCGATAGTGTTGTGTAACAATGTGATAGTGTCATGTAACAATGTGATAGTGTCGTGTAACAATGATAGTGTCGTGTAACAATGTGATAGTGTCGTGTAACAATGATAGTGTCGTGTAACAATGATAGTGTCGTGTAACAATGTGATAGTGTCGTGTAACAATGTGATAGTGTCGTGTAACAATGATAGTGTCGTGTAACAATGTGATAGTGTCGTGTAACAATGTGATAGTGTCGTGTAATAATGTGATAGTGTCGTGTAACAATGTGATAGTGTCGTGTAACAATGATAGTGTCGTGTAACAATGATAGTGTCGTGTAACAATGATAGTGTCGTGTAACAATGATAGTGTCGTGTAACAATGTGATAGTGTCGTGTAATAATGTGATAGTGTCGTGTAACAATGTGATAGTGTCGTGTAACAATGATAGTGTCGTGTAACAATGTGATAGTGTCGTGTAACAATGATAGTGTCGTGTAACAATGTGATAGTGTCGTGTAACAATGTGATAGTGTCGTGTAACAATGATAGTGTCGTGTAACAATGTGATAGTGTCGTGTAATAATGTGATAGTGTTGTGTAACAATGTGATAGTGTCGTGTAACAATGATAGTGTCGTGTAACAATGTGATAGTGTCGTGTAACAATGATAGTGTCGTGTAACAATGTGATAGTGTCGTGTAACAATGTGATAGTGTCGTGTAACAATGTGATAGTGTCGTGTAACAATGTGATAGTGTCGTGTAATAATGTGATAGTGTCGTGTAACAATGTGATAGTGTCGTGTAACAATGTGATAGTGTCGTGTAACAATGATAGTGTCGTGTAACAATGTGATAGTGTCGTGTAACAATGTGATAGTGTCGTGTAACAATGTGATAGTGTCGTGTAACAATGTGATAGTGTCGTGTAATAATGTGATAGTGTCGTGTAACAATGTGATAGTGTCGTGTAATAATGTGATAGTGTCGTGTAACAATGTGATAGTGTCGTGTAACAATGTGATAGTGTCGTGTAACAATGTGATAGTGTCGTGTAACAATGATAGTGTCGTGTAACAATGTGATAGTGTCGTGTAACAATGATAGTGTCGTGTAACAATGTGATAGTGTCGTGTAACAATGTGATAGTGTCGTGTAACAATGATAGTGTCGTGTAACAATGTGATAGTGTCGTGTAACAATGTGATAGTGTCGTGTAATAATGTGATAGTGTCGTGTAACAATGTGATAGTGTCGTGTAATAATGTGATAGTGTCGTGTAACAATGTGATAGTGTCGTGTAACAATGTGATAGTGTCGTGTAATAATGTGATAGTGTCGTGTAACAATGTGATAGTGTCGTGTAATAATGTGATAGTGTCGTGTAACAATGTGATAGTGTCGTGTAACAATGTGATAGTGTCGTGTAATAATGTGATAGTGTCGTGTAACAATGTGATAGTGTCGTGTAACAATGATAGTGTCGTGTAACAATGTGATAGTGTCGTGTAACAATGTGATAGTGTCGTGTAACAATGTGATAGTGTCGTGTAACAATGTGATAGTGTCGTGTAACAATGTGATAGTGTCGTGTAATAATGTGATAGTGTCGTGTAACAATGTGATAGTGTCGTGTAACAATGATAGTGTCGTGTAACAATGTGATAGTGTCGTGTAACAATGTGATAGTGTCGTGTAACAATGTGATAGTGTCGTGTAACAATGATAGTGTCGTGTAACAATGTGATAGTGTCGTGTAACAATGTGATAGTGTCGTGTAACAATGTGATAGTGTCGTGTAACAATGTGATAGTGTCGTGTAACAATGTGATAGTGTCGTGTAATAATGTGATAGTGTCGTGTAACAATGTGATAGTGTCGTGTAACAATGTGATAGTGTCGTGTAACAATGATAGTGTCGTGTAACAATGTGATAGTGTCGTGTAACAATGATAGTGTCGTGTAACAATGTGATAGTGTCGTGTAACAATGTGATAGTGTCGTGTAATAATGTGATAGTGTCGTGTAACAATGTGATAGTGTCGTGTAACAATGTGATAGTGTCGTGTAATAATGTGATAGTGTCGTGTAACAATGTGATAGTGTCGTGTAATAATGTGATAGTGTCGTGTAATAATGTGATAGTGTCGTGTAACAATGTGATAGTGTCGTGTAACAATGTGATAGTGTCGTGTAACAATGATAGTGTCGTGTAACAATGTGATAGTGTCGTGTAACAATGATAGTGTCGTGTAACAATGTGATAGTGTCGTGTAACAATGTGATAGTGTCGTGTAACAATGTGATAGTGTCGTGTAATAATGTGATAGTGTCGTGTAACAATGTGATAGTGTCGTGTAATAATGTGATAGTGTCGTGTAACAATGTGATAGTGTCGTGTAATAATGTGATAGTGTCGTGTAACAATGTGATAGTGTCGTGTAACAATGTGATAGTGTCGTGTAACAATGATAGTGTCGTGTAACAATGTGATAGTGTCGTGTAACAATGTGATAGTGTCGTGTAACAATGATAGTGTCGTGTAACAATGTGATAGTGTCGTGTAACAATGTGATAGTGTCGTGTAACAATGTGATAGTGTCGTGTAACAATGATAGTGTCGTGTAACAATGTGATAGTGTCGTGTAACAATGATAGTGTCGTGTAACAATGTGATAGTGTCGTGTAACAATGTGATAGTGTCGTGTAATAATGTGATAGTGTCGTGTAACAATGTGATAGTGTCGTGTAACAATGTGATAGTGTCGTGTAATAATGTGATAGTGTCGTGTAACAATGTGATAGTGTCGTGTAACAATGTGATAGTGTCGTGTAATAATGTGATAGTGTCGTGTAACAATGTGATAGTGTCGTGTAATAATGTGATAGTGTCGTGTAATAATGTGATAGTGTCGTGTAACAATGTGATAGTGTCGTGTAACAATGTGATAGTGTCGTGTAACAATGTGATAGTGTCGTGTAACAATGTGATAGTGTCGTGTAATAATGTGATAGTGTCGTGTAACAATGTGATAGTGTCGTGTAATAATGTGATAGTGTCGTGTAACAATGTGATAGTGTCGTGTAATAATGTGATAGTGTCGTGTAACAATGTGATAGTGTCGTGTAACAATGTGATAGTGTCGTGTAACAATGATAGTGTCGTGTAACAATGTGATAGTGTCGTGTAACAATGTGATAGTGTCGTGTAACAATGTGATAGTGTCGTGTAACAATGTGATAGTGTCGTGTAATAATGTGATAGTGTTGTGTAACAATGTGATAGTGTCGTGTAATAATGTGATAGTGTCGTGTAACAATGTGATAGTGTCGTGTAACAATGTGATAGTGTCGTGTAACAATGATAGTGTCGTGTAACAATGTGATAGTGTCGTGTAATAATGTGATAGTGTCGTGTAATAATGTGATAGTGTCGTGTAACAATGTGATAGTGTCGTGTAATAATGTGATAGTGTCGTGTAACAATGATAGTGTCGTGTAACAATGTGATAGTGTCGTGTAACAATGATAGTGTCGTGTAACAATGTGATAGTGTCGTGTAACAATGTGATAGTGTCGTGTAACAATGATAGTGTCGTGTAACAATGATAGTGTCGTGTAACAATGATAGTGTCGTGTAACAATGTGATAGTGTCGTGTAACAATGATAGTGTCGTGTAACAATGATAGTGTCGTGTAACAATGTGATAGTGTCGTGTAACAATGTGATAGTGTCGTGTAACAATGTGATAGTGTCGTGTAACAATGTGATAGTGTTACATGACGATGTGATAGACACACTGTCACCTATTTGTCCTGATAAATGTCAGAGAAACAGACTTTCCATTTCTCTCTGTCCTCTCTGCCTCTGTCTGTTTCTACTTTTCTCCCTGCAGCATGTTCACACACACACACACACACACACACACACACACACACACACAGTCTGAATCAGTTAGAGCCTGGCTCACTGCCCCAGAATGAGCTGAGCGTGACATCTCATTTTCAGCCATAACACTGGCTGATCCTGCTCCACCCTGAAGGAGGAGAGCTGCATTATTACACATGAGCAGGACTCAGCTGCTGCAGCTCACAGACAAGAACACACACATTCACAAACACACACACACACACACACACACATATCCACAATGTACTGTAAAAATACTTGAAAGTGACACAAGGACAGGACTAAAGTAATTTACATGTGTGACAGACAACACATCTATGCATCAAAAGTCACAGAGTTTACCATTCATCATTCATCATCATTTATGATTCATTCATTTATGTTCTGTTCAATGCTAAAGTTATGAGAGCGTTTATGATGAATTCTGGTCTCCAGAGGATGATCCAAACAACATCAGGATCTGATCCTGAGCAAACATCAACTAAAGGGACTGAAGTGTAAAAGCTGAACATCTGCATGTCGTCATCCACAGAACAGGTGAAGAAGCATGATGTGTTCATCTCCCAGTTAGCAGCATTAGCATTCCTCTACTCTGCCACTCACAGTCACACCTCAGAGAAGCAGCTGCTGCCAATGAGAGGACTGGAACTGAGTCGCATCCCCATAGAAAGCTGCAGTCAGCACTTTGTGAGGTCACACAGGTTCATGGACGAGTTGTACCAACACTCTACACGGCTCTGCACATGTGGGTGTCTCTTCATACTCTGTATTTACAGCGTTTCATCACGCTGAGTGGAGGAAAAAGGAAAAAAGAGGAAGAGTAAATGTCCATTTAAACATGGAGGTCTGACTGATGGCGTGGTTGGGCTTCGGGCTGTGTGATGTCACTGTCCCCGTGTTCCTGCTCAATCATGGCGAGGAAATAGAAAGAAAACACTCCTGTGTGTTTTAAAATGAACTTCGTTATGTCACAGAAACCTTCAACCATTAGTCAATCAATCGATTAGTTGTCAAATATATATTCCAGCTTCTGTTGTCTGATTATTTCCTGGTTTCTTTATTCTTCTATAATAGTGAACTGATGAAGACATTTTAGGGTAAATCTACTGAACTAATCTATTCACACTAGTGATTATTTGTAGTTCTAGATTGATGCAAACGGTTCATTTTTGTTGTTGAACCCACACTTTTGTTTTCAGGGTGATCTCTGGTCCATATTTCCTATTCAGAGAAAGAACAGATGCTCTATGCTGCTGTGTTTACTTCCTGTCATGTGACCTGCAGCTCTGAGTCTGAGAATACTGTTATTGTTGATTCTGTAGTTCCATATAAAGTCTATTAGTGAAATGTTAACAATAAAACATTCATACATTTATAATTCTGTGGTTCCATATAAAATCTGAACTCGGACTCACTCTGTGATGTCACAGAGGTCATGTGACATGGACCATGATAACCACACGTGTGCATATTTAAATTAGCTGATTATTTATTCATTCATCATCTGTGTTCGCCTGCAGGCCACAGAGATGTTATAAAACACAGAGAAGCTTCTCAAGCTGAATTATCACTAACGTCCCATCGCTGCATCCAGCTCATTAGGACGTGATTCCATCTAAGGTGCAGATGGAGGAGTCGAGACTTTCTCACGCTCTGGATATTTTTATGCTATGAAAGAGGAAACATGAGAGGCTCAAAACATAAAACTGATTGAATAGAATTAAGCTTCCTGGCGTTAATGGGTGAAGCTTTGAAGGACGTCTGCTGAGGCTTCTTCAGATTCGTGACACATGTGATTCTATAAGGAACGGGCTGATGAGCATTAATGCTGTAATCAGTGGTTAATCTGCAGCGTTTCTGCTTCCACGTTCCAGCTGTGGAGCAAAACACAGGAAGCAGAGAAGAAGAGGAATCCATGATACATGGGAGGACATTACTGTACAACTTACAGGTGGAAAAAACTGAAGTTGTACAATGAGTATAGAATCACACAAAACCTCCTGCACAGCCGACACAATTCAAGCTACATGCTCCTTTATGCAAAACACATCTACTCTGACTTGATTTATCTTTGCTTTCAGTATTTTATGATTATTAAAGCTACTGATTGCATTCTGGCATCAGCAGCAACAAAGTTGGACTTTCAATGACTCTTGAGGCTGTTTGGCAGAATTCAGTTTAAACACAATCATCGACATTAATGTTCAACCAATCCTGCGTACTGTAGCTTTAAGGGAAAGACGTTGGTCTTTACAGCTGCAACCAATGACTCGTCTGAATGATGGTTACACGATTAATCAATTAGTTGATTGGTTCATTAATGGTGTAAAATGTTGATCAGTGTTTCTAAAGCTGCAGATTGAAGCTAAAATGTCTTTTTTTGTCCACAACCCAAAGATCATCAGGTTACTATTATAGAAGAATAAAGAAACCAATGCATCACTCTGATTGGTCAGAATATCATGACAATGACTAATGTTGTACATGTTAAAACCTTTAATTCGCCACATTTACAGAATGTGAACCTGTTTATCTGTCAGCTGACGTCTTTCTGTTCGAACTAACAACAAGTCCTGCATTTAGTTACTGAAACAAGCAGATGAAAACACAATGGTGCACGTGGAAATCTCCATAAATCACAAATATTTCAGCTGCAGCAACAACATCATTTGATTTGTGGATCGTATCTGGTTCACCTGATAACACACAGCTCAGTCGGCTCATTGGCTGAATAAAGGTTGAAAACATTTCCACTCTTCAGGCGACGGATTCTTCTCAGCTGTGACAATCTGCAGCGAATTTAAATATAAAGAAGCTTCACGATTCAGGGGAAACTCAATGTGCAAAATAACTGGAGAGGAGGAAGAATACACACACACACACACACACACACACACACACACACACACACACACACACACACACATATACACAGCTAAGCTTTTGTCACCTGGTTGGTGGATTCATTTTGAATATTTGTGAAATCATTTAAACCACAACGGGTGCAAAGAGTGTGTGTGTGTGTGTGTGTCACTCTGTTCGTGAAAACAACAAGGGACATCAGCAGAAATAAAGCT
>JAYKQN010000056.1:130000-135000 GCA_036785175.1 Eupleurogrammus muticus | reverse complement strand
TAGTCCTGGTCTGGATGGAGAAATGGCACCAAGACGGAAATGTTCAATTTTCATTTCTTCTGCTGCTTTACTGCTTTTAGTCTAATGGTGACTGTCAGAAGGCTCTGTGATCCACTGATCCAGTCTCTGCTCTGTGATCCATTGATCCAGTCTCTGCTCTGTGATCCATTGATCCAGTCTCTGCTCTGTGATCCATTGATCCAGTCTCTGCTCTGTGATCCACTGATCCAGTCTCTGCTCTGTGATCCACTGATCCAGTCTTTGCTCTGTGATCCACTGATCCAGTCTCTGCTCTGTGATCCACTGATCCAGTCTCTGCTCTGGTATCCACTGATCCAGTCTCTGCTCTGTGATCCACTGATCCAGTCTCTGCTCTGGTATCCACTGATCCAGTCTCTGCTGTGTGATCCACTGATCCAGTCTCTGCTCTGTGATCCACTGATCCGGTCTCTGCTCTGTGATCCACTGATCCAGTCTTTTCTCTGTGATCCACTGATCCAGTCTTTGCTCTGTGATCCACTGATCCAGTCTCTGCTCTGTGATCCACTGATCCAGTCTGTGCTCTGTGATCCACTGATCCAGCCTTTGCTCTGTGATCCACTGATCCAGTCTCTGCTCTGTGATCCACTGATCCAGTCTCTGCTCTGTGATCCACTGATCCAGTCTCTGCTCTGTGATCCACTGATCCAGTCTCTGCTCTGTGATCCACTGATCCAGTCTTTCCTCCAACTCGTACCACCTGTCTTATGTCTTAAACTCAGCTGTGTAGCTGATTTCCTTCAGTTTAAACTGTGCTTTATCAGCGTGTCTCTTTACCATTTTCAGGTTGTTAAAACAACCATGTTCTGCATAACGCACATCCCCGTTATTTTATCTACAATCCATGCCCACACTTCCCCTACATACACACATAGGGCGCATGCACATTTTGAAGAAAATATAAGACTTTAATTAGATTAGATTAGATAGCTGCTTTATTGTCCCACAGTGGGGAAATTCACAAAATGTGGCCTTATAGTCGTGAACATACAGTAATATTATTATTAACCCTGTACTTCATAGTGTTTCCATGTGGAAACCATTCATTCATCATCATTTTTATAGAAAGCTGTGATATAAAATCTATGCTTTTATAGTTAGATGTGAAAACAAAGCTTTTACTTTGAAGGACAGGCAGGTTATGAGGTCACATGACCAGTCCCTTTTGACATGTGAGCATCATTGTCTCACTACCAAACGTTGACTTTTATGCAAAATTGTGGATAAATTTCACAAAATAAAAAAATAAACTAAGTAAACTAAGGTGTAAGTAACAAACTAATGGAGTCACCATGACCTACATAGCATCAGGTATTTAAACCATTTTAAGTAAGAAAAACTTTCAAAGATTTTGGACTCATTTTACAAAAAACAGGATATTTTCACCTTAAGATTTCAGTTTTTGCAGCATAGACAGACAAAATAGATAAAATGTGATTAATTATTCATCAGTGAGAAACTTAATCTGAAGCCAATTATATCATCAATAGTGATTATTGATAGTCTATAGCTGATATCATCAATAGTGATTATTGATAGTCTATAGCTGATATTATCCTCAATAGTGATTATTGATAGTCTATAGCTGATATTATCATCAATAGTGATTATTGATAGTCTATAGCTGATATTATCAATAATAGTGATTATTGATAGTCTATAGCTGATATTATCAATAATAGTGATTATTGATAGTCTATAGCTGATATTATCATCAATAGTGATTATTGATAGTCTATAGCTGATATCATCAATAGTGATTATTGATAGTCTATAGCTGATATCATCAATAGTGATTATTGATAGTCTATAGCTGATATTATCATCAATAGTGATTATTGATAGTCTATAGCTGATATTATCATCAATAGTGATTATTGATAGTCTATAGCTGATATTATCATCAATAGTGATTATTGATAGTCTATAGCTGATATTATCAATAATAGTGATTATTGATAGTCTATAGCTGATATTATCAATAATAGTGATTATTGATAGTCTATAGCTGATATTATCAATAATAGTGATTATTGATAGTCTATAGCTGATATTATCATCAATAGTGATTATTGATAGTCTATAGCTGATATCATCAATAGTGATTATTGATAGTCTATAGCTGATATCATCAATAGTGATTATTGATAGTCTATAGCTGATATTATCAATAATAGTGATTATTGATAGTCTATAGCTGATATTATCAATAATAGTGATTATTGATAGTCTATAGCTGATATTATCATCAATAGTGATTATTGATAGTCTATAGCTGATATTATCATCAGTCTGTATCAGGTAGATCAGCTGTTTCCTGTATCTGCTGCCTCCTCCCTGTTTAATCCTCCTGACTCTGCTGATCTCTGCATTCTGGCCACGTCTCAGCAGCTTCTCTTTCTGCTTGTGTGTCTGTTGGCTGCATCAAACTGCAGCCGGATCAATCCGACCTGTTGCTGCTGGGTTTCCGCGGCCTGTCGGGGACTCCGCCGGGTCTCCCTTGGCACCGGGGACCTCTCGCAGAGACGTTGGTGGTTGTGAACATCGATTCGCTCGGAGCAGCGACAGCCGCTCGGCTGGAAGAGGCAGGGAGAAGGTGATGGAGGAGGAGAGGGTGTGAAGGTGTCCCACAGGGAGGGCTTTCATATTCCTGATGGATCCACGTTGATGGGAGGGTGTGTCTGCAGCAGGAGGGGGAGGGGCCATGCTACAGGAATATATATATATAAGAAAGATTAAAACTGCAGCCGCTAGTCCATCGCTCACCAAATCGAGACGAGACTTTACAGGTTTCCTTTACTGCCTGATAGATATTACAACTAATTGATTAGCCGCCAAGTATTCTGATTATCAATTCATGGATTTGAGTCATTTTAAAGAAGAAAATGTCAGAAAGACGTTTTAGGTTCAATCTTCAGCTTTGACAAACACTAGGTTTGCAACTAATGATGGTTTCGACAGTAGATTGATTAATTTATTGATTCTTCTTTTTCATTTCAGCATTTTTATACCTACACGATCAATAACAGTGGTTGAAATCAACCCACTTATCAGACCTGGCGGCTGAAGGTGAAATAATGGGGTCGATGAGTGTCTCATAGAAACATAAAGACAAATTTTTCTGCTGATGAACAATAAATACTCACAGCATTAATATAAATATTAATTATAATATGTTGTCTATTTCCATGTGTTTGTGGCTGTGTCCTGATCAGATGTTGCTGTGTTTCTCATCTTCCTCTTCACACTTCTGAGTCTCTGCTTTTACTTGAATTTTGCAGGACAGAAATAAACAGGAAGAAAATTGCACGTCAGGTTAGTTGCGGTGCAGCATCCATCAGCTGCAGCAGAGTTACGGTGAAGCTGGTTCAATAGTTCTGTGATGAAGTACAGATTACAGCAACAGAGGGAGGTGATGGGGCGGGTCGTTATTCAGCCTCCAACCGCCTCCTCCACTGATTCCCTGTCCCCCCAATCCCCCCACATCACTGATCTGTGATTGCAATTGATCGGAAGCTGCTCATCATTCCTGGGAAGGAGCATCAATAGCATCAGGAGCATCAATAGCATCAGGAGCATCAGGAGCATCAATAGCATCAGGGGCATCAATAGCATCAGGAGCATCAGGAGCATCAGGAGCATCAATAGCATCAGGAGCATCAGGAGCATCAGGAGCATCAGGAGCATCAATAGCATCAGGAGCATCAGGAGCATCAATAGCATCAGGAGCATCAATAGCTTCAGGAGCATCAATAGCATCAGGAGCATCAATAGCATCAATAGGATCAGGAGCATCAGGAGCATCAATAGCATCAGGAGCATCAATAGCATCAGGAGCATCAGGAGCATCAGGAGCATCAATAGCTTCAGGAGCATCAACAGCATCAGGAGCATCAGGAGCATCAATAGCATCAGGAGCATCAATAGCTTCAGGAGCATCAATAGCATCAGGAGCATCAATAGCTTCAGGAGCATCAATAGCATCAGGAGCATCAATAGCTTCAGGAGCATCAATAGCATCAGGAGCATCAATAGCTTCAGGAGCATCAATAGCATCAGGAGCATCAATAGCATCAGGAGCATCAATAGCTTCAGGAGCATCAATAGCATCAGGAGCATCAACAGCATCAGGAGCATCAATAGCATCAGGAGCATCAATAGCTTCAGGAGCATCAATAGCATCAGGAGCATCAGGAGCATCAATAGCTTCAGGAGCATCAATAGCATCAGGAGCATCAGGAGCATCAATAGGATCAGGAGCATCAGGAGCATCAATAGCATAAGGAGCATCAATAGCATCAGGAGCATCAGGAGCATCGAGCATCAATAGCATCAGGAGCATCAGGAGCCTCAGGAGCATCAATAACATCAAGAGCATCAATAGCATCAATAGCATCAGGAGCATCAGGAGCATCAATAGCATCAGGAGCATCAATAGCATCGATAGCATCAGGAGCATTAATAGCATCAGGAGCATCAGGAGCATCGAGCATCAATAGCATCAGGAGTATCAGGAGCCTCAGGAGCATCAATAACATCAAGAGCATCAATAGCATCAATAGCATCAGGAGCATCAGGAGCATCAATAGCATCAGGAGCATCAGGAGCATCAATAGCATCAGGAGCATCAGGAGCATCAATAGCATCAGGAGCATCAGGAGCATCAGGAGCATCAGGAGCATCAATAGCATCAGGATCATCAGGAGCATTAATAGCATCAGGAGCATCAATAGCATCAGGAGCATCAATAGCATCAGGAGCATCAGGAGCATCAATAGCATCAATAGCATCAGGAGCATCAATACTGTGTATGCGGATCAACAAATTCTGCGAATTTGTACATTGTGTTATGTGTTTTTTATTTATATAGTTTTGTATCTTCTTCAGCTTTATTTTCTTCTATTTATCTGTAACGCAGCAATAAAGTTTTATCTTATCTTATCTTAATAGCATCAATAGCA
>JAYKQN010000056.1:120000-125000 GCA_036785175.1 Eupleurogrammus muticus | reverse complement strand
TGAGTATGAACCGACAGTCTCGAGAATGGAGAGTCTAGGGTATGAACCCGACAGTCTAGGGTATGGACGACAGTCTGGGGTATGAACCGACAGTCTGGGGTATGAACCGACAGTCTCGGGTATGGACCTAGAGTCTCGAGTATGAACTGACAGTCTAGGGTACGGACGACAGTCTAGGGCAGGGGTGTCAAACTCAGGTCCTGGAGACTGAGTGGGTGCAGGTTTTTGTTCCAACCAGGCAGTAACACACCTGATTCTACTAATGAAGGTCCTCAGCGCTCTATTGAGAGCTCTATTGGTTGATTAGTAGAATCAGATGTGTTACTGCCTGGTTGGAACAAAAACCTGCACCCACTCAGTCTCCAGGACCTGAGATTGACACATGTGGTCTAGGGTATCAATGAACAGTCTAGGTATGGACCTACAGTCTCAGTATGAACTGACAGTCTCTAGTATGAACCGACAGTCTAGGGTATGAACCGACAGTCTAGGGTATGAACCGACAGTCTAGGGTATGAACTGACAGTCTAGGGTATGAACCGACAGTCTAGGGTATGAAACGACAGTCTAGGGTATGAACTGACAGTCTAGGGTATGAACCGACAGTCTAGGGTATGAACCGACAGTCTAGGGTATGAACTGACAGTCTAGGGTATGAACCGACAGTCTAGGGTATGAAACGACAGTCTAGGGTATGAACTGACAGTCTAGGGTATGGACCTACAGTCTAGGATATGGATCTACAGTCTAGGGTATGAACCGACAGTCTAGGATATGGATCTACAGTCTAGGGTATGGACCTACAGTCTAGGGTATGAACCGACAGTCTAGGGTATGGATCTACAGTCTAGGGTATGGACCTACAGTCTAGGGTATGGACCTACAGTCTAGGGTATGGACCTACAGTCTAGGATATGGATCTACAGTCTAGGGTATGGACCTACAGTCTAGGGTATGAACCGACAGTCTAGGGTATGAACCGACAGTCTAGGGTATGGATCTACAGTCTAGGGCATGGATCTACAGTCTAGGGTATGGACCTACAGTCTAGAGTTGGACCTACAGTCTAGGATATGGATCTACAGTCTAGGGTATGAACCGACAGTCTAGGATATGGATCTACAGTCTAGGGTATGAACCGACAGTCTAGGATATGGATCTACAGTCTAGGGTATGGACCTACAGTCTAGGGTATGAACCGACAGTCTAGGGTATGGATCTACAGTCTAGGGTATGGATCTACAGTCTAGGGTATGGACCTACAGTCTAGGGTATGAACCGACTGTCTAGGGTATGGATCTACAGTCTAGGGTATGGATCTACAGTCTAGGGTATGGTCCTACAGTCTAGGGTATGGACCTACAGTCTAGGGTATGGACCTACAGTCTAGGGTATGAACCGACAGTCTAGGGTATGGATCTACAGTCTAGGGTATGGATCTACAGTCTAGGGTATGGACCTACAGTCTAGGGTATGGACCTACAGTCTAGGGTATGAACCGACAGTCTAGGATATGGACCTACAGTCTAGGGTATGAGCCGACAGTCTAGGGTATGAACCGACAGTCTAGGGTATGGATCTACAGTCTAGGGTATGGATCAACAGTCTAGGGTATGGACCTACAGTCTAGGGTATGGATCTACAGTCTAGGGTATGGACCTACAGTCTAGGGTATGGACCTACAGTCTAGGGTATGGATCTACAGTCTAGGGTATGGATCTACAGTCTAGGGTATGGATCAACAGTCTAGTGTATGGACCTACAGTCTAGGGTATGGATCTACAGTCTAGGGTATGGACCTACAGTCTAGGGTATGAACCTACAGTCTAGGGTATGGATCTACAGTCTAGGGTATGGATCTACAGTCTAGGATATGGACCTACAGTCTAGGGTATGGACCTACAGTCTAGGGGTCCCAGACTGTAGGTTAACTCTGTTGAATCTATTGATACTAAGAGGTGCCATCAAGCCTATTGAGCTGCAGGTGGGTCGAAGGTCTGAGTGAAATAACAATTAAAAAAAGCTGAAGTGATGCAGAGGACGTAACTTCCATCCATCCATCCATTGTCTATCCCGCTTATTCCCTTTCGGGGTCGCAGGGGTCTGCTGGAGCCCATCCCAGCGCGTTAAGGCGAGAGGCAGGGATACACCCCAGATGGTCGCCAGCCAATCGTGGGGCACACACACCATTCACACACCATTCACACACACACACTCACACACTCACACCTACGGGCAATTTAGAGTTGCCAATTAACCTGAGCATGTTTTTGGACTGTGGGAGGAAGCCGGAGTACCCGGTGAAAACCCACGCAGACACGGGGAGAACATGCAAACTCCACACAGAAAGGTCCCAGACCCAGGCCCAAGGCGGTCTTGAACCTGCGACCTTCTTGCTGTGAGGCAACAGTGCTACCCACCGCACCACCGTGTCGCAGGACGTAACTTATTAATGATTAATTATAATATTCCAACACCTCAAACACCTGTATAAGAATGATTCTAGTTACTCTAATATTCACCATCTTATAATTTATTATATTCATATACATACATTTAGTCTCATGTATTTTCACATGTCATCAGTCAAAATACACTATATTTTTTGATAGTAAAACAGGTTAATTGATCTATGGGCGGCATCAGATTTTTAAAATAAATCCTGACTCTTTGACACATTTTCTTGTCCATCAACTTCCATTAAAAAGGTTTTTAGATCCTCAGTACCTTAAAACACAGTAAAACATAAGCTCCATACATTATATCCATGTGTATCTAAATGATTCATATACACATGGGACAACAAATAAAAGTCACTTTATATAAATATATAAGTGAGGCAGCAGCTAAAGAAATGCCTTTAATGTTGTTTTCATGATGAAAATGATGCAACTGATAAATATGTTAAACAGGATCATGCGTGCTGTGTAGTGTCAGTTCACTGGAATATTCTGGAGTTTCTGCTCTCTTTGGCTGATGTTTGCATCACTTCAGCTTCACTTTTTCTGCAGCTCGTTTCCAGACGAGGAATCAGCTGACTCCGTGTGTGTTTCCATGGCAACGGAGTGTATGGAATGAAGATGAACAAAGAGAGAAGAAGACACGAACCCGAGCATCTTCCAGTTTTATTTAAACACACTCTGAATACATCTCATACACACCACTTCTATTTAAAGGCATTCATTAATTCATTCTGATGCACATCAAGTTTTTATATCACAGCAGAAGTTTTTTTTTCCAGCTGCTGAGCAGATTTTACACAGAATAAAACAGATGCATTATTCGCATATTTGAGGGAGATGAAAGTGTGAAACGCAAATGTCTCATCTTTCATTTATCCTGAATAAAGTTCTGTTGGCAGCAGATATAATGAAATATAGATTTTGCCTAAAACAGAAGCAGCAGCTGGTAAATCTGGATCTTTGGTGCCACCTGCTGTTCAGAGAGAAATACACCACAAAATCTACATACTTGTACTCGAGCAGGGGTCCGCAAACTGCTTCCTGTGAGGGCCACATCACTTTTCCCTTCTCTGATGAGGGGCCGGGGCCAGTTTGTAACAAAAAAAGTGTGACGATTGCAGGAGTGATAAAAGTTAAAAAAAAATATTGCTTTCCAGAAAGCCACAATCAAATAACCCTTTCTGGATTCTTCACAGAACAAAATCTAGGAAATAAAGAACCAAATAATTCATTACTGTATTTAACACACACATAAGGCACCTAACTATAGGGGAGGGTTTATATACACACATAGATATAAGTTTGGTTGTGCTTTATTTAAGTATTGATTACAAAGTACTAACATTTTCTAATCATCATGGTAAAACACACGGATAAAACAAGCACACAAGTGTGTGTATTTAAAAATAGAGCGGGGTAATGTCATCAAACCATCAAAGTCCTCATCCTCTGTTTCTGATTCCAACAGCAGCTAAATCTCCATCAAACATGCCAGCTTCACTTTCTTCACCATCAGAGTCACTTTCCTCTAAATGATGCGTCATAATCCGCTGGAAGTTGCTGTGCTACCGTAGTCCTGGTCTGGATGGAGAAATGGCACCGAAACGATGCTCTGTGATCCACTGATCCAGTCTCTGCTCTGTGATCCACTGATCCAGTCTTTTCTCTGTGATCCACTGATCCAGTCTCTGCTCTGTGATCCGCTGATCCAGTCTCTGCTCTGTGATCCGCTGATCCAGTCTCTGCTCTGTGATCCACTGATCCAGTCTCTGCTCTGTGATCCACTGATCCAGTCTTTGCTCTGTGATCCACTGATCCAGTCTCTGCTCTGTGATCCACTGATCCAGTCTTTGCTCTGTGATCCACTGATCCAGTCTCTGCTCTGTGATCCACTGATCCAGTCTTTGCTCTGTGATCCACTGATCCAGTCTCTGCTCTGTGATCCACTGATCCAGTCTTTGCTCTGTGATCCACTGATCCAGTCTCGGCTCTGTGATCCACTGATCCAGTCTTTCCTCCAACTCGTACCACCTGTCTTATGTCTTAAACTCAGCTGTGTAGCTGATTTCCTTCAGTTTAAACTGTGCTTTATCAGCGTGTCTCTTTACCATTTTCAGGTTGTTAAAACAACCATGTTCTGCATAACGCACATCCCCGTTATTTTATCTACAATCCATGCCCACACTTCCCTACATACACACATAGGGAGCACCAACATTTTGAAGAGAATACAAGACTTTAATGTGCAAGTTTTTAGTGAAGCTTTTATTACATTTTGTAGATCACCCAGTTGCAATTTATTATTTGATATTTTACTTTTTTAGTAACAGCAAATACCCTTTTAAGGAGATATTTATCATTTTACAGTAATTTGAATTTGTAAATTAGTAGATTTTATGTAAAAGTACGTACATACCTACATACATACACATACACACATTTTTGCATATATATATATGGACATACATATCCACGCACATACTCACATGTACACATACATAGCCAATGCACACTTAAGGTGCAGGGTGTGTGTGAAGA
>JAYKQN010000056.1:77500-115000 GCA_036785175.1 Eupleurogrammus muticus | reverse complement strand
ATATTGCGACCTCTGTGAAGTTTTAAATAAATAAAAGGTTTAAATAGTTCAGTGATATTATATTCATTGTTATTATTGTATTTAACAGGATCTATAAACCTTCTGTTGATGCGTTAAGTCACCGCACAAAACGCATCATGACGTCACTGGTGAGTTCTGGCTCCTCTCAATTATAAATCAACGATTATATAGAATAATACATTATTCAATATATTTACACACACATACATATACATATATATATATATATCTGTGTGTGTATATATATATGTATATATATATATCTCTGTGTGTGTGTGTGTGTGTGTGTGTGTGTGTGTGTGTGTGTGTGTGTATATATATGTCTCCAGTGACTGTGCTGACCACGTGGTTGTTGTTGCAGGGCAGCAGCAGTTCCTCAGGAACTGAATATACTGTGCGAGTCCCCAAGTGAGTAATGTTAACGCATCACAAATAACACAGGAAGGATTCTAGATAAGTTTGTAGTGAAACTGGAAAATAATGTTTATTTTACCAAAACAAGACAAAACCTCCATGTCGGTCATGACAATGACACAGAACAGAATAGCAACAGAAATTCTTCAACAGGGCTCATAAATACATTAAGAACAGGATTTAATTCAAAAGAGAATTTAACCACATGAAAGCAGTGATGTTGTGTTGAGTGGTTCAGGCTGGTTCCAGTGGGTGAAATGAGGCTGTGGCTGTGTTGTTTCTATGTTTTTTATCCCACAGAAACACCAGCAAGAAGTACAACATCATGGCTTTCAATGCAGGAGACAGAGTCAACTGCTCGTCCTGGACTCAGGTGAGAAGCCATTAACACACACAAACTTAACGAACCCGATCAAACCGACGCGTCGCTCATGGCTGTCGCGGCGTTTCAGGCTCGTATGGAGAGAGACATGAGCGCCCGGCGCATCTATGGCGACGAGGAGGTGGCGGAAGGAGCTGCCGGCAGTGAGTTCGGCAAAAAGCAGCGAGAGGAGGCACGAAGGAAGAAGTTTGGTATTGTGACGCGAGAGTTTAAAGTAGAAGATCAACCCTGGATCCTGAAGGTCAATGGGAAGGCTGGAAAAAGGTGTGTGTGTGTGTCTGTCTGTCTTTCTTTGCTGATTTGTTGTCACATGACTAAGTCTCACATAAGTCATTCCTGGTTTCGTGCAGAGTTCATTCATATGTTTTTTAGATAAAATCGGACATTGAATAAAGTTCCCATGTTAACGAGGGACCGGGATGAATCACTGGCTCCTCCCCTTCCTGTTTCAGGTTCAAAGGTCTGAAGAAAGGCGGAGTCACAGAGAACGCCTCCTACTACATCTTCACGCAGTGTCCTGACGGAGCTTTCGAAGCATTTCCCGTCCACGGCTGGTACAACTTCACGCCTCAGGCCAAACACCGAACCCTGACGGCCGAGGAGGCCGAGGAAGAGTGGGGCAGGTGTGTGTGTAATAATCACATTAAAAGACCAGGAAATAATGGTTTTCACTCTTTTTTACATGGACTAACTAAAATATTCTAACCTTCCAGGGCACATGAATATCTACATCGGAGAGAAAACAATAGCATAACACACAAATAAATAAAACTATTAAACACACACACATAAGGAACCTAACTATAGGGGAGCGTTTATATACACACATAGATATATACACATAGATATATACACACAGATATATACACATAGATATATACACATAGATATATACACAGAAATAGAGCGGGAGCTAAACTTTGTTTGGTTGTGCTTTATTTAAGTATTGATTACAAAGTACTAACATTTTTTAATCATCGTAAAACACATCAGATAAAACAAGCACACAAGTGTGTGTATTTAAAAATAGAGCTGGGTAATGTCCTCAATCAAACCATCAAAGTCCTCATCCTCTGTTTCTGATTCCAACAGCAGCTAAATCTCCATCAAACATGCCAGCTTCACTTTCTTCACCATCAGAGTCACTTTCCTCTAAATGATGCGATATAATCCGCTGGAAGTTGCTGCGCTACCGTAGTCCTGGTCTGGATGGAGAAATGGCACCGAAACGAAAGCACCAAGACAGAAATGTTCAATTTTCATTTCTTCTGCTGCTTTACTGCTTTTAGTCTAATGGTGACTGTCAGAAGGCTCTGTGATCCATTGATCCAGTCTCTGCTCTGTGATCCACTGATCCAGTCTTTGCTCTGTGATCCACTGATCCAGTCTCTGCTCTGTGATCCACTGATCCAGTCTGTGCTCTGTGATCCACTGATCCAGTCTGTGCTCTGTGATCCACTGATCCGGTCTGTGCTCTGTGATCCACTGATCCGGTCTCTGCTCTGTGATCCACTGATTCGGTCTTTGCTCTGTGATCCACTGATCCAGTCTGTGCTCTGTGATCCACTGATCCAGTCTGTGCTCTGTGATCCACTGATCCGGTCTCTGCTCTGTGATCCACTGATCCAGTCTCTGCTCTGTGATCCACTGATCCGGTGTCTGCTCTGTGATCCACTGATCCAGTCTCTGCTCTGTGATCCACTGATCCAGTCTCTGCTCTGTGATCCACTGATCCAGTCTCTGCTCTGTGATCCACTGATCCAGTCTCTGCTCTGTGATCCACTGATCCAGTCTCTGCTCTGTGATCCACTGATCCAGTCTCTGCTCTGTGATCCACTGATCCAGTCTTTCCTCCAACTCGTACCACCTGTCTTATGTCTTAAACTCAGCTGTGTAGCTGATTTCCTTCAGTTTAAACTGTGCTTTATCAGCGTGTCTCTTTACCATTTTCAGGTTGTTAAAACAACGATGTTCTGCATAACGCACATCCCCGTTATTTTATCTACAATCCATGCCCACACTTCCCCTACATACACACATAGGGAGCACCAACATTTAGAAGAGAATAGAAGAGTTTAATGTGGCCTTATAGTCGTGTAAATACGGTATATTAAAAAAGAAAAAAGGGACATATCTCACCAGACACTATAGATTCTCTTTGTTAAACTTCACCTATTTTTACATCTTTGTTCAAAATTCTGAACTTGATTCCTTATGTTTGCCGTTCCATATATTCAATTTAGTTCCACTAGTCAAGAGGAGTAAAGCCCCTGCTGTTTTCAGGAGGAACAAAGTGGTGAATCACTTCAGCATCATGCTGCAGAGACGCCTCAGAGAGACGGAGCGAGGCGACGAGGACGAGGACGACGGCGAGAAGTCCGGGAAGAAGAAGAAGAAGAAGGGAGGAGGAAGAGGAGGGGACCTGAGGATCCACGACCTGGAGGACGACCTGGAGATGAGTGACAGCGACAGCGACAGCAGCGCCGCTGACGGTCAGAAAAACCCTAAAAACTGGGGGGGTTAATGCATAATGCTGTGCAGATAAAACACCACATTATAACACAGAGTAAAGGTCAAAATAAGAGTGACTGGGTCAATGAGACTTCACATGAATTAAAGATGTAGATGTTTTTGCTAAATGAGAATTATTCCACATGAACCTCTGTAAGTAAAAAAATATTAATTTTGAGTGATAAGGTTAAGAGTTACCTGTTAAATGAGTGTATTTACAGATAAATCTGTAGGATTGATGGAGATTAATGTCATAGATAGACAAAACATTAGGTTTTTTAAATGGAGGAGTAGATACACAGATAAACTGCACATTTCTTTTGTGTAATGAATAATTTCTGTAAATAGAAGGTTGGTTCCTGCCCAAACGAAATGAGATAAATTAAAGTATGAAACAGTGTCTGATGAGACTCCTGAGGAATAAAAAACACTTTTATCTGATGACACCAGTCATCACTGACTTATTGACGAGTTTAAGGCTTTAAACTTGGCATCAACAATCTACAAACTGTTATAATTTAATTGAAATTATTTATTTGACATTTGTTCTTTACACTAAATTTCCTCCTATTTAATCCAATAAGTCTTCCAGTGGACCAGACTGGACCCTTTGGTGGGCTGGTTCTGGTCCTCAGGCCACGTGTTGACCCTCATGGTCCACACTCACAGTTTGTTTTATCCTGGACAGAAGGAGACAAGTCAAAGATGAAGAAAGAAGTGGGAAAAGCAAAGGGGAAGAAGAAGAAGAGGAAGAGCAGTGATAAGGAAGCCGTGGAGGACAGTGATGATGGAGACTATGAAGGTCTGGAGGTGGACTACATGTCAGATGAGAGCAGGTCAGGGCCTGCTGAGGAACACACACACACACACACACACACACACACCTCCCTGAGGAACACACACACACACACACACACACACCTCCCTGAGGAACACACACACACATACACCCACACACACACACACACACACACACACACCTCCCTGAGGAACACACACACACACCTCCCTGAGGAACACACACACACACACACACACACACACACACATACACCCACACACACCAACATCTCCACCCTGGAGTCACTCTTCATTTCACTTTAATTTCCTGTTTTCAGTTCAGATGAGGAGCCGGAGAAAGGCAAACAGAGCAGTAAAGCAGAGGAACTTCCTAAAGGTAAAAAACCGACGCCGTTTCACCTGAACGCCGTTTCACCTGAACGCCGTTTCACCTGAACGCCGTTTCACCTGAACGCCGTTTCACCTGAACGCCGTTTCACCTGCACATCCTTGACAGGGATCGACGAGGCGTCAGAGAGTGAAGAGGAGAGTGAGGAGGAGAAACAGAACGAGGAGGAAACCAAAGAGGAGGAGGAAGAGGAGGATGGAAAGAAAACTCCGGTTCAGGTGGAAAAGAAGAAGAAAAAAGGTAAAGAAGAAGAAAACAAGAAAAACAAGCAGAATTTGGAGGAAAAAGAGAATTTCTGTTTTTATTTATTCCTATTGTTTGTGTCACAGACAGCAGCGGAGAGTCAGACAGCTCAGACGACAGCGACATCGAGGGGGAGACGGCCTCAGCCCTCTTCATGGTGTGTGTGTGTGTGTGTGTGTGTGTGTGTGTGTGTGTGTGTGTGTGTGTGTGTGTGTGTGTGTGTGTGTGTGTGTGTGTGTGTGTGTGTGTGTGTGTGTGTGTGTGTGTGTGTGTTCGTTCTGATGTAGGGGGTCATTACTACTTTAATCTGCCTGTAAGCAGCTCATCTGTTAAAACTAATGAAGCTCTTTATAGTTTAGTTCTTGTTAAATCCTAAAGTTGTATCGTTTGTTTTGTGCTGTAACCATAGTGATCTGTTTTGGTTAGACTACATTCACTCTCTGTTGTAGAAGAAGAGAACTCCTCCTAAACGTGGCGGGGGGCGGGGCTCAGCAGGAAGCTCCAAAACAGGAAGTCGCCCCGGAACGCCATCCATAGACTCCGCCTCCACCTCCAACACGCTGCGTGCTGCCGCTAGCAAGCTGGAGCAAGGTGTTCACACGCTAACACACACACACACACACACACACACACACACACACACTAACACACACTGCTCAGGTTATTTAACGCATTTTTTCTTTCTACCTGTCCTCAGGTAAGCGACAGACTCCAGGTCCAAACACAGACTCTCCAGCTGCTAAGAGGCTGAAGCTGGATCCCAGCAGCCAGAGTCCTGCTCCGTCTGGGAAGAGCACACCTCAGCCCCCCTCAGGGAAGTCCACCCCCAGCTCCAGGTACTGGGTCAGCTTGAAGCACAGAGAGACGGGGTAGAACAGGGGTCATGGTACACCAGATAAAAAAATACAATTCAGGTACAGGCAGGGAGCTTCATCAAGAAAATCAGGATTCAACCAGTTCATGGTGTTTCATTCACTCTCAGGTGAGTTCAGATTTTACCTGGATGAGGTCAGATTCTATTTTTTTACAGCTAGCACACTAATTAATTACTGTTAACTTGTGGGTGGGGGGGCAGGGCTTCTACTAAACTACCCATTACTCTAGGAGCAGTAAAGCAATGATCCACCGCCATCAGCTTAGCCTCCGACGTGTAGGTCACGTGACCTCAGGTGTGTCTGTCCTCGCAGCGACGTGCAGCTCACGGAGGAGGCGGTGCGGCGGTACCTGATCCGGAAACCCATGACCACCAAGGACCTGCTGAAGAAGTTCCAGACCAAACGCACGGGTCTGAGCAGCGAGCAGACCGTCAACGTGCTGGCTCAGATCCTCAAGAGGCTCAACCCAGAACGCAAGAACGTCAACGACAAGATGCACTTCTACCTGACAGAGTGAGGGGGCGGGGCCACGCCACACCTATTAAAACAGGAACTTTATTGTTCTCTTCATGTTTGAACTGTTTTTCTTAATTAGAAGCTTTTTTTCTAATAAAAACTCAAAGTTTCTTTCTCTGTGCCTGAACTTTGCTTTATGATGTGAAAACGGTGTTAAAACACTGAGGGAATATTTAATGTCTTTGTGTTGTGAGAGTCTGTTCTGTTAAATTATCAGTAGATTATTCTCCTCGTTCCTCAGATAGTTTCACTAAATGGCAGGAAAAAGCGTTGGTGTAACAACAAAAATCCTCAGAGGGAAAGAAGATTCAGGACCACAGGAAACACAGAAGCGCAAATATTCAGTATTCTGCTGCTCATCTGTAGCCTGTTAAACAAATAAAAACATCCTTTAAATAAAGTACTAATACAGTAATATATGAATACTCCAACACCACTTTAGGTAAAAAACTAATGAAGGGGGTAGATGTAGTTATGTAATAATGAACAGCAGCAGCTGTTTGTGTGACCATGATGAGGTCATGACCTCTGACCTCAGTGGGGTGAAGTGGAAATCAGAGATAACATAACTCAGAAAAACTCAAGCTTTCATCATCAAAACAAATATTTAATCACAAAATGAAGCTTTTCAATGAATTCCTTAAGCTTTTAAGATTTTGTGCCATTTTTGATTTACTTACACACTGGTGATAATTTAAATGATGGGAAGTCTGCTGTCTTAATGTGGACAAACATAAATAAACAAGTAGTTTATCCATTCAAAGGTGAAGTTCACTTAAATAAAGTTCAAACTTCAGCAGAGATGAGGCTGCTGATGAGAAAGATGTTAGAACTTTAACAAACTGAAATCTGCAGTAAAGTCTGATAATCACTGAAACAGGAAACAACAGCAACTCACTAAGCAGTTTTGATATTTTTATTGATCCCGTTGAGCTCAGGTTCTGCTTTGAGCATCCAGCTGAGTCCACGTCAGTCCGGAAGGTTCCGGCAGATCACAGAGATCCGGCGCTGGCGAGGAACTTTCTGTCCATCAAACACCGACTCTTCGTCTCTGAGGATCTCGTGAGTGAAATTATATCTGATCTGATCCCTGAGGAGAACAGAGGAACATCCCTGCTGCTGATTCACAATCATTTAGAGCTAGGACAGACTTCCTACAGGCAAATAATACATGATAATGTAATGACAAACTACAAATGACAGGAGACACAAAGGAATTAGGATTCTTTGTGGATAACATGTGTAGTAGGGTTGTGTGAGTGAATGTTAATTTTTATTCACATTTTGCAGCTAAATGAGATTTGTAGTGTTTTGTATTGTTATTCTTATAATTGAAGGACTGATTTATTCACAGAGGCCTCGAATACTTTACTGCAAAAAGGAAAATTTCTCTAAATGTTTCCATTTCTATAATAGTTTTGAGAAGCAGAGAAAATTTGGGGTTTCACTCCAATACTGTTTCGTGCTGTGATTGAGACATGTCTGTCCTTGAACGGTGGTTTCAGCAGGAGCATCCGTACCTCAGGATGTAGAGGGACCTCCTGGGCAGCAGCAGGTCCAGCTGTTGGCCGCTGGAGTCCAGCTGTTGGCCGCTGGAGTCCAGCTGTTGGCCGCTGGAGTCCACCTGCACCAGCCGCATCACACTGTCAGACAGGAGGCTGAGTCCAGCTATGGTGCTGCCACAGAACTGGAACAGACCAGAACCAGAGCAGAGTCACAGAAGTGGAACAGACCAGAATCAGACATCAGAACATGTCAGCTCTGTGCTCTAAATGGTTTGTAAGGGAGGAGATATAACGTCACCTGCAGCTCTCTCTCTCTCTATATATATATATATATATATATATATATATATATATATATATATATTTTTTTTTTTTTTTATATATATATTGTTTTAAATATCCCTGAATAAGCTTTACACCACCTGGCAGTTTTGACATTGCCCAGTGTTCAGATCTCTCACTTTATCTCATCCAGTGAACATGACCTCCCCAACATGGCCGCTGCTGAAGGATACCCAACCCTCTGTGTCTCTACCTTGACGCTGTCGATGTGGGGCTTGATGTACCCAGTCCGGTCCAGGTCCAGGACGTGCACCGGGCCCAGCAGCGAGCTCCCCTCGTCGAATGCAGCCGATCGGACCCTGGCAAGAACCGCCTGGCACGCCACGCCCCACCTGAGCCGCTCTGTCTCTCGGTACCCGTGGATGGCCTGGACATGGGCACATGTTTTTATAACACAACAGAAGAGGAGAGTTTATTTGTTAGTGTATCTGAACAAAAAAGCTGAATAGGTTTAAGTATTTTATGATTAAAGTGACACATCATCAGAATCCTGTAAAAGCAGCGCTGAGAAAAACAGACCAGCCCTGAATGCCCCAGCCACAGCTCAGCTCAGAAAGTAGAGGTACAGGAGCGCTCGCTCCTGCACCACCGAACACCACGAACAGCTTCTTCCACCAGGCCAGGAGACTGCTGAACTCTCTCCCCTCCCCACCCACGAAACTGCTGAACTCTCTCCCCTCCTCCCTCTCACCCCCAGCCCCAGCCAGAAGGAACACCAGGCTGCAGACCAAGTCTAGGTCACTGGACTGTCTCCCCCCCACCCACCCACCTAAATTGAACCTCTGCACATGCAAAAATTGCACACACTTGCTGATCAGTAGAGAATAATCTGATTATTTAACAGAACAGACTCTCATAACACAAAGACATTAAATATTCCAATCCGTGTTTTAACACTGTTTTCACATCATAAAACATCAGGCACAGAGAGTGTGTGCAATTTTTGCATGTGCAGAGTCACACTTGCTGCTGCTATATTTATACTTATATTGTTATTGCACTAGCCATTACATCACAACAACTACCCCATAATGCACATAGCTGGGACAATCAGTGTTGTCTTGTTTTGTCTTGTTGGATTTGTCTTTCCACACCCTAATACTCATGTCTTGTCCTGTCATACCTGTTTGTGTGTTTCTAGCTTAGCAACACTAGGCAAAAGTAGCCTTAAGCTACTGCACTTTACCGTTGTAGTTTAGGATTGTCTCGTCTTTAATGTTGTTGTACATGTAAAACGCAGAGGATAGTGAGAAACGTAATTTGATTCCTTTGTATGTCAAGAACATGTGAAGAAGTTGACAATAAAATTGACTTTGAAGTGTGGGGAGGTCCCAGCCAATCACAGCTCAGCTCAGAAAGTGTGGGAAGGTCCCAGCCAATCACAGCTCAGCTCAGAAAGTGTGGGAAGGTCCCAGCCAATCACAGCTCATTGGAAGTGTGTGAGTTTTTGTGTGTTGCTGCTCCGGTTATTTACAGAGGGACCTCTAGTGGAGAAAGGTTACGGTAAAAACGGTTTAATTTAAACAATTTATTCAGCACAGGAGCAAAATAAGCTTAAAATTAATCTAATCTACAAACGAGATAAAACTCTGTTAATGTTGGTTCACCATCAAAGATTTTTTGCGTTTATTCGTTTACACTTCATGTTTTGATAGGCTGCCAAATTATTGCTGCCATGGAAACGGATGTTGACTGTTGTTATTAGCTTAGCGTGAAGCTAGCAGTGAACACACACTCAATAAAATGCTGTTAATCTGTTTTAGCTGTTAGCTACTAGCCATGTCATTCATAAAGAAAAACGGCGGTCGGTCGCCATCTTGCGCCAACGGCGGGAAAAGTAGCGGCGTCCGACGAAGAAGGGGGAGGGGGGGGCGGGGCTACAGGCCGAAGCTATGACCTCATTAACATAGCGGCATAATAGAATTCACTAATTTATTATTATTCTCTGATAAGTGATAAAATGAATTGATTCATACATGTTTTTCTTTGGCTCTGAATAACTTAAATCTTAGTTGGAATCTTCCTGCTCGTTTAATATCTGACGTTATGTAAATACTTTAAATATTTTCTTGTGTATATTACACTATCAGACAGATTTGTTACTGTTCACACTCATATATGTTTATACGTTTTATAAATTAACTATTGTTTTGTGATATATTTGGTTACATTACCCAGAGCTATATACATTTATTTTTGCTCTTTTATTAATAATAATGTTGCTGAAATGTGAATACAGAGCAACTTTTACTTAAGTGGCTTAACTAAATATTTCTTCCCCACCTGATAACATGCAGCGTGATTGGGAATACAGTCGGAAGCAGAAGTACTGGATTTATCAGTAGTTGTACTAGTAGTTGTACTAGTAGTTGTACCAATAGTCTAAAGGGTTTTAGATATTTGTCTCACATCATCCCAGTGGTCGAACTCGTATCTTTTCTTCCGGAGCCCCGGCTCCAGCTCCTCCAGCAGCGCCTCCTCCTCCTCCTCGGTGATGAACGCCGGCCTCACCTCCACCTGTGACCCAAGGCTGTGCAGCAGCTCCGGGCTGGAGGCCACGAGCCGAGCCGCCGCGCAGCCCCCGCAGCGGCGGCAGAGCGGCGCGGGACTCCGGAAGAGCCGCAGCCCCGCAGGAAGCAGCTTCATCCTCCGGTTAATAACAGGTAACAACAAGCTGCGCCGTGTTTACACAAGTCATACAGCAGCGAGAGACGCCATGTTGAACACTCGGTGCAGTATGGGTAGTGGAGTCTCACAGCGGTATTGCTGTTAGAGACATATCGCCCCCTACTGTTCCGGAGTGTGTAGAATCAGGGCTTGATAATAATACATAAATAAATATACATTTACGTGTATACACATTTTATCCTTTTTGTGTTGTTTCTTATTCTAATATTGCAGGGTGTACATTAAATAAAAAATAAAAAGAGTTGATTGAAAGGGGTTCATTTAAAAAAAAATAAAAAATATAACACTTAAAATAAAAAAATTGGAACATTTCATTCAAATTAGATGAGATTAAAAGTAAAAAAGAAATGTAATCAAAAACAAATACAACAACAAAGTTACTCAATTTAAGAGTTAAGCTAAATTTTTGATTTTCCGCTGTTAATTAAAACAACAACAAATTCACAGTGTCGTGAGTTTGCAAAAATTACAACAATAATAGACAGCAGAAAACAGACAAGTTTTGAGCTTCAACCTTAACACAGTGAGACACATTGGGAGTTTGGTCCATATCAGAACAGACCTGTCCTAGACCGTCTAGGAGGCAGATCAGAGATTAATAACAAGCTTTACATTCTGACCTCTTTTACTTAACATGTAATAGATTTAAACATCTCTAGGAACAAGCTGGAACCAGTTTTCATTTAAGATAATCAAAATTTTTACAGTTTTGCTGTATCTAACATTATACATCATGTGAATCATATCTCCTGGACATGTGATAGTATCTAAAAAAAATGTTTTTAATTTTTTATTCATACAGTCTCAATTTGCTCCTCTAATTTTGTTTGACAGTGACATTACATGTGAATAAGAAAAGATGTGAATTCCTGTGAGTAAGTGTAGCATCAGCATGCATTTTGTGTTATTTGTATGTGTAGGCTGCAGGCTTCGAAATAAAGAGTAAAACTGCTCTCTCTGGCCTCTCAGACCTTCAGGACATAAACATATAAAAAGCAGAGTGGTGACATTGATACTGGAAAACGAGTGAAGATGGAGAGGAAAGTAAAGGACAGAGAGGATTGTACTTTATGTCTCTGCATCAACCACAAAGCATCACTGCCTCTGCTTTTATGATTCACAGCTGCCAAGGAAAAACCTAAAAATATTATCATTAAATATCAGTATTATTTAAATAGCACCTTTAAAAAATATTTGTATAGCATGCGAGTGTTTTCCAACAGACAGAGAAAAAGCATTAATACCTTTAATAGCATTTTAAAAAGCAACAAGAGGAAATAATAAAATTACTTAATAAAACTCATTTAAGATGGGATGCAAAGAAAATAAAAAAAATGATTATAAATATTATTACCACAATTACAAGTCTAAATCCATTATCAATACACATCAATATTGACTTGTGAATGATGATGTTTATATATTTTAGCTAACTATTAATGAATTGGTGAATTTATTGTACTGTTGTAGTTTTCCACTGTCGCCACTGGAAGATCACAGTCGTCACAGTTCTTTTTAAACATTTCCCCCTATTTCTTTCATCACTACTTTACACAGGAGCTAAAATCAGTAATGAAGAGCACATTCATTACCTATTCAGACACATTGGCTGAGTATACAGGATTATTAGTCTCCTGCAGTTGGTCTAGGTCAGTGAGCATCCACAATAAAACCAACCCCTGCCCATATCTGATGTGATGTCCATTTCATTGTTGACGTGATGCCGGCACCGCCTTCACTCAGCCATGAGGAGTATTTTGGGTTAATATTCTAACTCCCCGTCGGTGCATTCATTTAAAGCTGCTGTGAGTTGCTGCATTAAGTAGTCAGTCAGCTGGTCCTGGAGGCAACATTCTGCCTTCTGTTGAATCACACAGTTAAAGTGAATATTACCAGGCAATCTCTCCGTGGTCAGTGGGAGGAACATGTGTGGAGTCTGGTCACATCGCTGAAACACTGCACCATTGCTCTTTACTACATCCACTGCAAGTAATGAGCAGGTG
The DNA here is from genome assembly GCA_036785175.1 of Eupleurogrammus muticus. Lineage (NCBI taxonomy): Eukaryota > Metazoa > Chordata > Actinopteri > Scombriformes > Trichiuridae > Eupleurogrammus > Eupleurogrammus muticus. The sequence continues at coordinate 102,311 of JAYKQN010000056.1, read as the reverse complement.
AAAACGTCTGGTTGTGCTGCAATAGTCCAGTATTCAGTAGAAGGTCATTTGAAAAAGAGATAAAAATGTTTAGATAAAGATGATGTTGAAAAAAATAAAGATGTTGATGAAATGTTAATGTGTTGGTTTAAGTATTTGTGTTAGTGAGATGTTGGTGAGATCTTAATGTGTAATGTGTGTGTAATGTGTGTGGTAAGATAGCAATGAAATGTTGGTGTTATGCTGGTGAGACGTTCGTGTGATGACGATGTGATGTTGGTGTGATGACGGTTTGATGTTAGTGTGTTGATACTGTGATGATACTGTGATGTTAGTGTGATGATACTGTGATGTTAGTGTGATGACGGTTTGATGTTAGTGTGATGACGGTTTGATGTTAGTGTGATGATACTGTGATGTTAGTGTGATGTTGGTGTGATGTTGGTGTGATGTTAGTGTGATGTTAGTATGATGATACTGTGATGTTAGTGTGATGACGGTTTGAATAGAATAGAATAGAATAGATAAACTTTATTGATCCCACAACGGGGAAATTTGTGTGTTACTAATGTATTTGTATACTAATGTGTTTGATGTTAGTGTGATGATACTGTGATGTTATTGTGATGTTGGTGTGATGTTAGTGTGATGTTAGTGTGATGTTGGTGTGATGTTGGTGTGATGTTAGTGTGATGTTAGTGTGATGTTAGTATGACGATACTGTGATGTTAGTGTGATGACGGTTTGATGTTAGTGTGATGACGGTTTGATGTTAGTGTGATGATACTGTGATGTTAGTGTGATGTTAGTGTGAGGTTAGTGTGATGATACTGTGATGTTAGTGTGATGACGGTTTGATGTTAGTGTGATGATACTGTGATGTTAGTGTGATGTTAGTGTGATGTTAGTGTGATGTTGGTGTGATGTTGGTGTGATGTTGGTGTGATGTTAGTATGACGATACTGTGATGTTAGTGTGATGACGGTTTGATGTTAGTGTGATGATACTGTGATGTTAGTGTGATGATACTGTGATGTTAGTGTGATGATACTGTGATGTTAGTGTGATGACGGTTTGATGTTAGTGTGATGACGGTTTGATGTTAGTGTGATGATACTGTGATGTTATTGTGATGTTAGTGTGATGTTAGTGTGATGTTGGTGTGATGTTGGTGTGATGTTGGTGTGATGTTGGTGTGATGTTAGTATGACGATACTGTGATGTTAGTGTGGTGACGGTTTGATGTTAGTGTGATGATACTGTGATGTTAGTGTGAGGTTAGTGTGATAACGGTTTGATGTTAGTGTGATGTTGGTGTGATGTTAGTGTGATGTTAGTGTGATGACGGTTTGATGTTAGTATGACGATACTGTGATGTTAGTGTGATGACGGTTTGATGTTAGTGTGATGTTAGTGTGATGTTAGTGTGATGAAACTGTGATGTTAGTGTGATGTTGGTGTGATGTTAGTGTGATGTTAGTGTGATGTTAGTGTGATGACGGTTTGATGTTAGTATGACGATACTGTGATGTTAGTGTGATGACGGTTTGATGTTAGTGTGATGTTAGTGTGATGTTAGTGTGATGATACTGTGATGTTAGTGTGATGTTAGTGTGATGATACTGTGATGTTAGTGTGATGTTAGTGTGATGTTAGTGTGATGTTGGTGTGATGTTAGTGTGATGACGGTTTGATGTTAGTGTGATGATACTGTGATGTTAGTGTGATGTTAGTGTGATGATGGTATGATGTTAGTGTGATGATACTGTGATGTTAGTGTGATGATACTGTGATGTTAGTGTGATGATACTGTGATGTTAGTGTGATGTTGGTGTGATGACGGTTTGATGTTAGTGTGATGATACTGTGATGTTAGTGTGATGTTAGTGTGATGATGGTATGATGTTAGTGTGATGATACTGTGATGTTAGTGTGATGATACTGTGATGTTAGTGTGATGATACTGTGATGACGGTTTGATGTTAGTGTGATGATACTGTGATGATGGTTTGATGTTAGTGTGATGTTAGTGTGATGTTAGAGTGATTATGTGTGATGTTCGTGTGATGTTAGTGTGATGATACTGTGATGTTAGTGTGATGATACTGTGATGTTAGTGTGATGACGATTTGATGTTAGTGTGATGATACTGTGATGTTAGTGTGATGATACTGTGATGTTAGTGTGATGTTAGTGTGATGACGGTATGATGTTAGTGTGATGATACTGTGATGTTAGTGTGATGATACTGTGATGATACTGTGATGTTAATGTGATGATACTGTGATGTTAGTGTGATGACGGTTTGATGTTAGTGTGATGATACTGTGATGTTAGTGTGATGATACTGTGATGTTCGTGTGATGACGGTTTGATGTTAGTGTGATGATACTGTGATGTTAGTGTGATGACGGTATGATGTTAGTGTGATGATACTGTGATGTTAGTATGATGACGGTTTGATGTTAGTGTGATGATACTGTGATGTTAGTGTGATGTTGGTGTGATGTTAGTGTGATGACGGTATGATGTTAGTGTGATGATACTGTGATGTTAGTGTGATGTTAGTGTGATGATACTGTGATGTTAGTGTGATGATACTGTAATGTTAGTGTGATGACGGTTTGATGTTAGTGTGATGAAACTGTGATGTTCGTGTGATGACGGTTTGATGTTAGTGTGATGACGGTTTGATGTTAGTGTGATGTTAGTGTGACGTTAGTGTGATGTTAGTGTGATGATGGTATGATGTTAGTGTGATAACGGTTTGATGTTAGTGTGATGTTAGTGTGATGTTAGTGTGATGACATTGTGATGTTAGTGTGATGATGGTGTGATGTTCGTGTGATGACGGTTTGATGTTAGTGTGATGATGGTGTGATGTTAGTGTGATGACATTGTGATGTTAGTGTGATGACGGTTTGATATAAGTGTGATGATACTGTGATGTTAGTGTGATGATACTGTGATGTTAGTGTGATGATACTGTGATGTTAGTGTGATGATACTGTGATGTTAGTGTGATGTTAGTGTGATGATACTGTGATGTTAGTGTGATGATACTGTGATGTTAGTGTGATGACGGTTTGATGTTAGTGTGATGATACTGTGATGTTAGTGTGATGTTAGTGTGATGATACTGTGATGTTAGTGTGATGACGGTTTGATGTTAGTGTGATGATACTGTGATGTTCGTGTGATGACGGTTTGATGTTAGTGTGATGTTAGTGTGATAACGGTTTGATGTTAGTGTGATGTTAGTGTGATGACACTGTGATGTTAGTGTGATGATGGTGTGATGTTCGTGTGATGACGGTTTGATGTTAGTGTAATGACAGTTTGATGTTAGTGTGATGACGGTTTGATGTTAGTGTGATGATGGTGTGATGTTAGTGTGATGACGGTTTGATATAAGTGTGATGTTAGTGTGACGTTAGTGTGATGACATTGTGATGTTCGTGTGATGATGGTGTGATGTTAGTGTGAAGACGGTTTGATGTTAGTGTGATGATAGTGTGATGTTAGAGTGATGACGTTAGAGATGTTAGTGTGATTTTGGTGAGATGTCGGTAAGATGTTGGCGTGATCTTAGCGGATGTTGGTGTGTTAACTTCAGTCTCTGCTGTTGTTTCACCATGTGACCATGATGCAGAGGTCCATGAACAGGAGTCTGCGACAGGTCTGAAGGGTTCAGCAGGGGCGGAGTGTTCTACATGCATCCAGCACTTTGAATTATTCAGTCTTATGAATCATTGAGTCACGACGCTCCTTTTTCGGCCTCAGAGCTACAGCCACAGCTACCATCCCAACATCTGACACAGAAAACAACACAGAATTATCCCGACAACCTTAAGCTCTGGAGATGGATGAAATGGTTCGGAACACGTCAAAATCCTGCAGCATGCTCGGTTCTTCTGCTGCTTCCTGCTTCTCACTGATTATAAAACACCACACTTTACTTCTGAAGTATATTCATATTGTATTATAAAACACCTGCAATATACATGTATTGGGTTATGCAGAGGAGGAAACACCATGATGCCAAATTAAATGTGGGGTGTGGTTCTGGTGCTTTTCAAATCCAGAGCATTATTTATTTATTTACAATTTTATTTTATTTTAGGTCCTCGCTTTATTTACGCTAAGAACTCTCTTGTCTCTTTTTATACTCTTTTATACTATTACTTGCATGCACCAAGTTATTTAATACATGTCAAAACTGTGGTTTGATTTGGTTAAATAAGTCTAAACTGGATTTTTAATTATAAGATATTAGAGATACTTGCAGAATATTGAGAGAAACCTCGGAACGTACAAAAATAACCAGATTTTATTTTAGGCTTCTGCTGAACTATTTTAATTCTAATTTAATTCAGTACGGTTTCTTTGGTATTGCATTGCAACTCCAAACATTAAGTCACTAAACAATATTTAGTGTTTTATTTAGCAGGTGATGCCCTGCAGAAGGAATATTTTGGATGTCTTCCAGTTCCCATGTCCCTGGTCCTGATATGATGCTGTCTGTCCATGGTTATGGTCATTGTTAATCAGTATTAATATTCTAACAGTTTTATATTAGTGTTCTTGTCCTTGTGGGGGGGTCAGGCTGAAGCCATGGCTCCTGTGTGGTATCAGATGGATGTTTAAGGTCGTCTTTATTGATTGAAGGGTTGTGAGCTGAGTGAATCTCAGTCAGAGTGAATCTATTCTCCCTTAAATCTGTGTATGTATTATCATTTCCTCACAGTAGCTATTCCTGGATCAATCAATCAGGTCACATAAGAGACTAAGAGAATCTGTCCGGTGATGGGGAGGCTGCAGCCTGCTACCACCTCCTCCTCTACCACCTCCTCCTCTTACTTGAAGAGGATGTTGGCATTTTTTTTATTTCAGCCAGCAGAGTGGTCATATGAATCACATTAATGTAATTTGATCTGTGCATATTTTCACTGCTTCAGGTTAGATCATGTCAGGGTTAAAATGTTCATTAACAGTGTTGACCAGTCGCCTGCTGCAGCTTCTCCATGAAACAAAGCACCGATCCATCCACCCAAACCTGCTGCTGCTGACAGGAAAGGAACATGAACTCCTGAGGTTTCCTCTGGAGACGCAGCTGCATGGAGAGAAACCACAGCTCTGATGATGTGTTATAGACTACATTAAAATAATAACGCAGCTAAGCTCTGGTAGAGGGAACGTTTCCTCTAACAGGGAGGAGAGGAGGAGACAAGGAGGAGAGGAGGAGAGAGAAAGGGAGCAAGGAGAGGGAGAAGAGAAGCAAGGAAAATGAATGAGGAGCCAAGGAAAGGGGAAGAAGAGAGGAGAGGAAAGGAAAGGGGAGAGAAAGAGAAAAGGAGAAGAGGAAAGGAGAGGAGACATAGGAAGAGGGGAGAGGAGAAGCGGGGGAATGAGAGGAGCAGAGAGGAGGAGGTGGGGGCCAGGGAAGAGATATAGAGTGTTTCAGAGAGGGAGGGAGCAGAGAGACTTCTCTTCCTCCATTAATTTCTGAATGTCTGTTCTAAGAATAGCCTCCTTCTCCTCTGCTCTCCTCCTCCTCCTTCTCCTCTGCTCTCCTCCTCCTCTTCTCCCCCCCTCTCCTCCTCCTCTTCTCCCCCCCCCCTCCTCCTCCTCTTCTCCTCCTCCCCTCGCCAACAGCAGACTCGTGCCCCCACACTTTGACGCGCATATTTCTGTCCTCCGTGTGCGCCAGAGTCCGCGCAGTCATTGTCAGCTTTGGTTGCAGCTGTATGATGCCAACACCCCCCCAACCACGCACACACACACGCACGCATCTAGGCTGCAATAAGAATACTCATACAGACAGAGGAGGAGGAAAAGGAGAAGCTGTCACAGACGCCTCCTTCTCAGCCTGTTTTACGCATCGTGTCTAACAGATGTGGAGGCTGAGGTGAATCCAGCTGTTACAAACACCTTAAAAAACGCAGCTGCACACGAAGCTCCGTGCGTGACATACGTCTGCAAGTTGGACGAGCTGCGTGCGTCATGTGCTGCGGCTGCAGAACGGATCCGGATCCTCCGGTTCACCCAAAGACAAAGATTCCGCGCGGTGGGAGCCTTTAATTTCTGGATCAGGTCCGGACAGATCCCAGAGAAACAGGCGGAACCTGCGTCTTGTTTCACCTATTCACCGACCCACCGATACCTCCATCGATCCGTCCTCCTCTCCTCCTCCTCTCCTCCTCCTCTCCTCCTCCTCCTCCTCCTCCTCTCCTCCTCTCCTCCTCCTCTCCTCCTCTCCTCCTCTCCTCCTCTCCTCCTCCTCCTCTCCTCCTCCTCCTCTCCTCCTCTCCTCCTCCTCTCCTCCTCCTCCCCTTGAGGCTGCCGGACAGCAGAGAGGAGGCCGAGGAGCGCGCTCCCTCACGCAGAGAGGACGCTGCTGTCGGGACATTGCGCGGCGGAGGTCGATGTGCGGGGCGGGGATGTGAGGGATGTTGCGGGACTTTGCTCGGCTCTGCTGCAGCTCCCGCAGCCGAACACGCGTCACGATGAGCGGCTGTCAGACGGCGGAGACGCGGCCGTCGCCTCCTCGTTGTCTTTGACGCCCCGTCGGCTGCCGGATGGACGCGCAGGTGTTGGAGGAGAGAAGGTGATGAAGATGATGATGATGGAGGCTTGAATCACGGTATTTTTCATTTCTCCTACCCTATGGTGAATTAAGCCTCGTTAATAACGAGCAGCGGCGTTTTTCTTCAGAATCACCGACTGACAAACTGCGGCTGATTCCCCGTTAATAAAAGCCTGACAGCAGCTTCTCTTTGTTAAAGTCCGTTAATCAGCGTTTATTATCGCCACTGTGATTGATGAACTGAGGCCTTCGTGTTGTTGGAGGCGTTTTTGGTTTCGTTCCTGTGACGAGAAACGAGCAGAAGCCGCAGGTCTGATCCATCAACCATGAAACATTCATGATAAGTCGGTGACTCCAGGACTGCCAACAGGACTCAGCCTCAGCCGGAGGAGCCGCAGCAGCCGCGTCCCGTGCGTCCTCCTCCTGCTCGGTGTCTAACCCGCAGGTGACCAGGCGCCACCCGCACCGCCCCGCAGCCTCCGAGCTCCGCTCCGGATGGGAGGTAATGTTGTGTGGCTGCACAGCTGAGCATCGGTGCTGTTCCCCGCTGCTGCTGCCGCCGCGTCGTCAGGTTCTGGTTTTGCTGTCGGGAGAATGGCGCGGTTCGGAGACGAGGTGCCGGCCAGGTATGGAGGGGGCCCCGGCGGAGGGGGCCCAGGCCGCGGTGGAAGCAGACAAGGAGGACCGCACGGACACGGGCACGGACACGGACACGGACACGGTCCACCCGGGGGCCCCGGAGCCCAGAGAATGTACAAGCAGTCCATGGCGCAGAGAGCGCGGACTATGGCGCTGTATAACCCCATCCCTGTGCGCCAGAACTGCTTCACTGTCAACCGCTCGCTGTTCATCTTCAGCGAGGACAACTTCGTGAGAAAATACGCCAAAAAGATCACCGAATGGCCATATCCTTTCCCGGTAAATACCGACAGTAACAGGACGCCAGGTAATGTTGGAAATGAGCAGTCACACGTTGGCCTGTGGAAGCACAGCTGAGAATCATGAAAGCGACATCATCTAAGGTGTGGGATCATTTACTATACAAACCCACGACAGGTAGATTCTCCTATTTTTGTTTGCTTTGATTTGAACTAAATCTGCGATAATTAGTCCATTAATTGATGAGTTTACTATCACGTTAATCACCAACTATTCTGATAATCAACGAATGGATTTAATGTCATCTTTAAAGAAAAACAATCTTCAAATTCCAGCTCCTAAATTCTGATTATTTTCTGGTTTCTTTTTTGTTCTATAATAGTAAATGAATGAATCTTAAGCATTTTACACCATTTTATGAACCGAACAGATTGATCATTTCAGTGATCTATTATTAGTCAGTGATCTATTGTTAGTCCGGTCTGGTTGAGCAGAAGCAGCACAGGTGTAAACAGTTAAAGCAGCAGTGAGTGGTAGTGATTCCAGTGATTGGTGAGGGTTTCAGTGAGTGATGGTGGTTCCAGTCATGGTGAGTCTAGTGAGTGATGGTGGTTCCAGTGATGGTGATTCCAGTGATTGGTGAGGGTTTCAGTGAGTGATGGTGGTTCCAGTGATGGTGATTCTAGTGAGTGATGGTGGTTCCAGTGAGTGATGGTGATTCTAGTGAGTGATGGTGGTTCCAGTGATGGTGATTCTAGTGAGTGATGGTGGTTCCAGTGAGTGATGGTCATTCTAGTGAGTGATGGTGGTTCCAGTGATGGTGATTCTAGTGAGTGATGGTGGTTCCAGTGATTGATGGTGATTCTAGTGAGTGATGGTGGTTCCAGTCATGGTGAGTCTAGTGAGTGATGGTAGTTCCAGTCATGGTGAGTCTAGTGAGTGATGGTGGTTCCAGTGATGGTGATTCTAGTGAGTGATGGTGGTTCCAGTGATGGTGATTCTAGTGAGTGATGGTGGTTCCAGTGAGTGATGGTGGTTCCAGTGATTGATGGTGATTCTAGTGAGTGATGGTGGTTCCAGTCATGGTGAGTCTAGTGAGTGATGGTGGTTCCAGTCATGGTGAGTCTAGTGAGTGATGGTGGTTCCAGTGATGGTGATTCTAGTGAGTGATGGTGGTTCCAGTGATGGTGATTCTAGTGAGTGATGGTGGTTCCAGTGATGATGATTCTAGTGAGTGATGGTGGTTCCAGTGATGATGATTCTAGTGAGTGATGGTGGTTCCAGTGATGGTGATTCTAGTGAGTGATGGTGGTTCCAGTCATGGTGAGTCTAGTGAGTGATGGTGGTTCCAGTGAGTGATGGTGATTCTAGTGAGTGATGGTGGTTCCAGTGATGGTGATTCTAGTGAGTGATGGTGATTCTAGTGAGTGATGGTGATTCTAGTGAGTGATGGTGGTTCCAGTCATGGTGAGTCTAGTGAGTGATGGTGGTTCCAGTGATGGTGATTCTAGTGAGTGATGGTGGTTCCAGTGAGTGATGGTGATTCTAGTGAGTGATGGTGGTTCCAGTGATGGTGATTCTAGTGAGTGATGGTGGTTCCAGTGATTGATGGTGATTCTAGTGAGTGATGGTGGTTCCAGTGATGGTGATTCCAGTGATGGTGATTCCAGTGAGTGATGGTGGTTCCAGTGAGTGATGGTGATTCTAGTGAGTGATGGTGGTTCCAGTGAGTGATGGTGATTCCAGTGATGGTGATTCCAGTGAGTGATGGTGGTTCCAGTGAGTGATGGTGATTCCAGTGAGTGATGGTGGTTCCAGTGATGGTGATTCCAGTGAGTGATGGTGGTTCCAGTGATGGTGATTCTAGTGAGTGATGGTGGTTCCAGTGAGTGATGGTGGTTCCAGTGATGGTGATTCCAGTAAGTGATGGTGGTTCCAGTGATTGATGGTGATTCCAGTGAGTGATGGTGATTCTAGTGAGTGATGGTGGTTCCAGTGAGTGATGGTGGTTCCAGTGATGGTGATTCCAGTGAGTGATGGTGGTTCCAGTGATTGATTGTGATTCTAGTGAGTCATGGTGGTTCCAGTGATGGTGATTCTAGTGAGTGATGGTGATTCTAGTGAGTGATGGTGGTTCCAGTGAGTGATGGTGGTTCCAGTGATGGTGATTCCAGTGAGTGATGGTGGTTCCAGTGATTGATGGTGATTCTAGTGAGTGATGGTGATTCTAGTGAGTGATGGTGGTTCCAGTGAGTGATGGTGGTTCCAGTGATGGTGATTCCAGTGAGTGATGGTGGTTCCAGTGATTGATTGTGATTCTAGTGGGTCATGGTGGTTCCAGTGAGTGATGGTGGTTCCAGTGATGGTGATTCCAGTGAGTGATGGTGGTTCCAGTGATTGATTGTGATTCTAGTGAGTCATGGTGGTTCCAGTGATGGTGATTCCAGTGAGTGATGGTGGTTCCAGTGATGGTGATTCTAGTGAGTGATGGTGGTTCCAGTGAGTGATGGTGGTTCCAGTGATGGTGATTCCATTGAGTGATGGTGGTTCCAGTGATTGATGGTGATTCTAGTGAGTGATGGTGATTCTAGTGAGTGATGGTGGTTCCAGTGAGTGATAGTGGTTCCAGTGATGGTGATTCCAGTGAGTGATGGTGGTTCCAGTGAGTGATGGTGGTTCCAGTGATTGATGGTGATTCCAGTGAGTGATGGTGGTTCCAGTGATTGATGGTGATTCTACTGAGGATGAGGATTCCAGTGATTGATGGTGATTCCAGTGAGTGATGGTGGTTCCAGTGATTAATGGTGATTCTAGTGAGTGATGGTGATTCCAGTGATTGATGGTGATTCCAGTGAGTGATGGTGGTTCCAGTGATTGATGGTGATTCTAGTGAGTGATGGTGATTTCAGTGATTGATTGTGATTTTAGTGAGTCATGGCGGTTCCAGTGATTAATGGTGATTCTAGTGAGTGATGGTGATTCCAGTGATTGATGGTGATTCCAGTGATTGATGGTGATTCTAGTGAGTGATGGTGATTCCAGTGAGTGATGGTGGTTCCAGTGATTGATTGTGATTCTAGTGGGTCATGGTGGTTCCAGTGAGTGATGGTGGTTCCAGTGATGGTGATTCCAGTGAGTGATGGTGGTTCCAGTGAGTGATGGTGGTTCCAGTGATTGATGGTGATTCCAGTGAGTGATGGTGGTTCCAGTGATTGATGGTGATTCTACTGAGGATGAGGATTCCAGTGATTGATGGTGATTCCAGTGAGTGATGGTGGTTCCAGTGATTAATGGTGATTCTAGTGAGTGATGGTGATTCCAGTGATTGATGGTGATTCTAGTGAGTGATGGTGATTTCAGTGATTGATTGTGATTTTAGTGAGTCATGGCGGTTCCAGTGATTAATGGTGATTCTAGTGAGTGATGGTGATTCCAGTGATTGATGGTGATTCCAGTGAGTGATGTTGGTTCCAGTGATTAATGGTGATTCTAGTGAGTGATGGTGATTCCAGTGATTGATGGTGATTCCAGTGAGTGATGGTGGTTCCAGTGAGTGATGGTGGTTCCAGTGGGTGATGGTGGTTCCAGTGAGTGATGGTGGTTCCAGTGATTGATGGTGATTCTAGTGAGTGATGGTGATTCCAGTGGGTGATGGTGGTTCCAGTGAGTGATGGTGGTTCCAGTGATTGATGGTGGTTCCAGTGATTGATGGTGATTCCAGTAACAATTATTCCAGTGAGTGATGGTTCCAGTAATCTCCAGCGATCCAGGTCCTAATGCAGCCTCTGGTAAGATAATTTACACCCGAGCTTCTCCTGCTCTGACAAGTCAAAATTTTTGTTGGAAAGCAACTGGAGCTTCGCATTTAGTCACATTGACACAGCCTGTGTCACACAGGTGACGTGTGAGTCACAGTGAGCAGCCCCACCCCTTCTGTCGGCTAATTACCAGCAGGGGGCGGAGCCAATCAGAGAGGCTGCAGCTCAATCATCTAGTAATGTCTGTGTGTGTGCGGTGGCGGTACTGTGAGGGGGTTTAATATGTCTGTTTGTGATAGTAGAGGGGGTAATGTGTGTGTGTGTGTGTGTGTTTGTGTGTGTGTGTGTGTGTGTGTGTTGGTGTTGAAGCGGAGGTAATGTGTGTGTGTGTGTGTGTGTGTGAGTGGTGAGGGGTTAACGCATGTGTGTATGTGGTGGGGGTAGGGGGCGCTGCTGCATGGTTGCTGATGTCAGCAGAGAAGCAGGAGGAGAGATGAAAATAGGCAGCTATGATTTGTGTTTTTACCATATCAGCATGATGCAGGTGTCTTTCTAGATAGTGTGTGTGTGTGTGTGTGTGTGTGTGTGTGTGTGTGTGTGTGTGTGTGTGTGTGTGTGCGCGTGTGTGTAGGGGGGTTTATATGCGTGTTGTGGACAATAATCAGGGGCCTGTAGGTTCCCTCTGAAATTATTAATGTTATTTTCAAATATATTTTCTTTCATTCTGGTGAATTTTTCTACATTAATTAATGATGAAAACATCTTCAGTTGTGAACAGGAAAACACAAATATGCTTTTAAATATTTATTATTTTATATGATCCCTGCTGAGTCACACATATATGATTTACTTATTTTTCAAAATAAAGGTCCTCGGTTTTTCCATGTTTGTAATGTGGATGTGTCCCCTGCCTTCCCCTGAAATCATGCAACCATAGAATTTCCAGCTCCTGGTGGGTCAGAGCAGCACTATGCACCATTCTGGTGAGAAACAGCACATTATTTCAGAATTTCTATTTTCAGAATTTTGTCTGAATGCAAATGTGAAAATGATTTTCTGTGTGAGTGTTAATGACAAGAAGGGAAATTGTAGTAATGATTGCATTGATCGATGCTGATGCTCGAGCCGTGACATAACTACACACACTAATTGGGCTGCAGGAGCGACTCACGGTGTCTCATGAATCACGTCTATTCACAGTTTATCTAAATGACAGACGTGTATGTGTTGGCGAGGGAGGGGGAGGGGCCAGAATGTTGTCCACTTCATGTCCAAAATTTACATCTAATCTATGTCTTTAAAACAGGATTTTAGGAAAACTGGCCAAACAGTATTTTAACCCTAAAACCACCTCCCAGGTTTTTAGGATTATGTTTAAGCAGAGGGTTCAGGGTTTAGAGATTTGTTTTTATAGGTCAGATGTTCCTTGATAAAGGAACAACCCTTTCAGAAAAAAATATCGAAATATCTAAAAAAATAAGTGTTACAGAGCTGATATTAACAAAAACACAAGTAAATTCCAGCTTCTATCCAGCATGTCATCTGTATGTGAGGCGTTCAGGCAACATCAGTGAATCAGAGCTTCTACCAATAGTCTGTATTTCAACCACTTTTCTCTTAAGGTGTTAAACAGGTAGTTTAAACTGTTCTGTTTTAAACAGACATGTCTTAACGGGCAATAATAGTATGAATAAAAACTGATAAACAGCTCTGATATTTATGACCTGTTATAACATCAATGATGGCTGCTTTAGTTTCAGTTTATCTGTTCATAGTTAGTGGGACATACACTCTAATGTTAGATATCTCTGTGTCATGCAGCTGCTCATATCTAAACTACTTGTAGTTTAAATAAAGGAAACTAGCCCTTGTTCTTCTTACTGCTCAGACGACAGTGCTGTTCCTGGTACCATATTTTCAGGACCTCGTGTCATTACTGTATTTAACACACACATAAGGAATCTAACTATAGGGGAGGGCTTATATACACATGCAGATATATACACGAATATATATATACACATAGATATATACACACATAGATGTATACACCTGATCCTCTGTTTCTGATTCCAACAGCAGCTAAATCTCCATCAAACATGCCAGCTTCACTTTCTTCACCATCAGAGTCACTTTCCTCTAAATGATGCGTTATAATCCGCTGGAAGTCGCTGTGCTACCGTAGTCCTGGTCTGGATGGAGAAATGGCACCGAAACAAAAGCACCAAGACGGAAATGTTCAATCTTCATTTCTTCTGCTGCTTTACTGCTTTTAGTCGAGTGGTGACCGTTGGAACGCTTCTCCCACTCGTTCTTTGCTCTGTGTCCACTGATCCAGTCTTTGCTCTGTGATCCACTGATCCAGTCTTTGCTCTGTGATCCACTGATCCAGTCTCTGCTCTGTGATCCACTGATCCAGTCTCTGCTCTGTGATCCACTGATCCAGTCTCTGCTCTGTGATCCACTGATCCAGTCTCTGCTCTGTGATCCACTGATCCAGTCTCTGCTCTGTGATCCACTGATCCAGTCTTTCCTCCAACTCGTACCACCTGTCTTATGTCTTAAACTCAGCTGTGTAGCTGATTTCCTTCAGTTTAAACTGTGCTTTATCAGCGTGTCTCTTTACCATTTTCAGGTTGTTAAAACAACGATGTTCTGCATAACGCACATCCCCGTTATTTTATCTACAATCCATGCCCACACTTCCCCTACATACACACATAGGGAGCACCAACATTTAGAAGAGAATAGAAGACTTTAATGTGGCCTTATAGTTGTAAAAATACAGTGTTGTCCAGAGTCTGCTGGGTTTCCTGGAACCTGGTTAAAGTCTCTGATGGAAATTATTCGCTGAGGGGGTTTAATAATCTTTATTTCCTCCTGAATTTTCAGCTACTGTAATGTATGTTGTGAGGAAGGTGGCTGTGCTGTTTATTGGGCTGTAACAGATTGTGAGGTGTGGGTCTAATAGAGACCACAGAGCTTCTCCTCCCCAGAGACGTTACCCTGCTCAGACCATTAGGACCAACCTTTAGTAGATTGTGTCCATGTTGGTTTCTTGTCAATTAAAAGTCCATTTGTACTATTTTTGTGTGTGATTTTTTTAAACTAAATGTCAAATGTTGTAACCAAAAAAGATGAAGAGTATTTAATCCACCTAGAATATAAATGCAGTTGATATCATGTGTTTTTATTTTTTAAAAACCTTTTTAAGATAGTTAAACTCTCTGGTACCAAGTGTTTAGGAATAAACCACATGCCAGTTTTCATTGTCCCTTATATCTATGTGACTATACAGATATTCAACACACTACCAATATTAACTGGTAGTAGCTGCTAATGAGTGACTGGTAAAGATAAACCTGACTTACTTACTGATTTAGATAAAGATGCATTGATGTAATAATGTTGGTAGATGGGAAAATGACAAAACTGTCATGTGGTGTAATCCTGAAACCTGATACCAGATAATAAAAAAAATGTTAACACATGATATCCACGAGTTTTATATTCTAGGTGGTTTAGATATTTAAAAAAAATGTTATTCTATTTTAGTTACACAATTTGACATTTTGTGCTAAGAATAAAAACAAAATTGTTATTTTTGTAAAAATAAATGGTACAAATGGACTTTCAACTGAAAAGACATGAACATAAAATGTACATTTATAGACCGGATGAATGCTTCTTAAAACATTCATCAGGCTTCTTATTTTAAAATGTTTTTGACTTTCTCATTTGCCAAACATTATTTTTCAGTAACCAAATCAGTTTATTTAAGTCTAAATTCAAGTTATTGTAACTAAGGATTTTTGTTTGGATAAAATGTCTATTATAGTAAGTAAATGGATAATTCTTTTCAAGTCATAGTGGATGCCAAAGAATCAGAAATAATACTGTTAGTTTCATGTAAAATATCCTATCAGATCATTTATCATTCGTAAGACATGTATGAATTATAACATGAATCTGAGATCATCTTGCTGTTGTTGATTGTCTTTATAAAAAGCATCATATCATGTGACCTGGTGGTTGTAAATTGAGACTAAATGGTCATTCTATACGACCTTAGAAATCAAATCCTTCCCTCCTCTCATCTGTCCCACTGACCCTAAACGCCCCTTTGACCTTCCATAGATCCATATCTGGTGTCATAGGAGTTACTGTAACCGTATGAGTGAGTGTGTGTGTGTGTGTGTGTGTGTGTGTGTGTGTGTTTATATTCTTTTATTCTCTTGTGCTTAATTGTTTGTTTATGTGTAATTAAGTGTCAGCTAAAAATATGCACCTGCAAAAGCGTAACATTAGCACATGGTTCCAGCTACATAAACACACTTATGTATAATACACACACACACTCACACACACACACATTATATGGTTGCGTGCGTCATCGCTGTCCATTTAAGTTTGTTTTCCTCTGCTGTTGTAAATGGAGATGAAGTCAATAATGTTCTAGTTAAAGTAACAAAGACCTTGATAAATATAGAAATATAATACAAGTAATGTGTTTATAAGTTAACCAAAAGAAATAAAATAAAATGTCCTGCAGACAATATACACAAAGCAAATTTGCAAACGTATAAAAATAGGGATGATGATTAACGACCATTCAAAACAACTAAGGTTCAAATAATAATATAAAGGATTAATAATAATAATAAAAAAGACTCATAATCATATAGAGGACTAACAATAATAATAACAATATTAAAGACTAATAATAATATAATAGTATATATATATAGTACTAATAGTACTAATATAAAGGACTACTACTAATAACATAAAGAAGTATAGTAGTATCTCAGGTTTGTATGTTCTTAATCTGATCTATTTTCACTTTTATGAACCTGAACAGGAGACAACAGACTGAAGGAAGGAGTCTTACCATGGGAGACAGGCAGAGACAGAGACAGAGAGACAGAGACAGGCAGAGACAGGCAGAGACAGAGAGACAGAGACAGAGAGACAGAGACAGGCAGAGACAGAGAGACAGAGACAGGAAGACACAGAGAGAGAGACAGAGACAGGCAGAGACAGAGACAGAGACAGGCAGAGACAGAGAGACAGAGACAGAGAGACAGAGACAGAGAGACAGGCAGAGACACAGAGACAGAGACAGAGAGACAGAGACATGCAGAGACAGAGAGGCAGAGACAGAGACAGGAAGACACAGAGAGGCAGAGACAGAGAGGCAGAGACAGAGACAGGCAGAGACAGAGACAGGCAGAGACAGAGACAGAGAGAGAGACAGGCAGAGACAGGTAGAGAGAGGCAAAGACAGAGACAGGTAGAGACAGAGAGACAGAGACAGAGACAGGCAGAGACAGAGACAGGCAGAGACAGAGACAGAGAGAGAGACAGGCAGAGACAGGTAGAGAGAGGCAAAGACAGAGACAGGTAGAGACAGAGACAGAGAGAGACATAGAGACAGAGAGACAGAGAGACAGAGACAGAGAGACAGAGAGACAGAGACAGGCAGAGACAGAGACAGAGAGAGAGACAGGTAGAGAGAGGCAAAGACAGAGACAGAGAGACAGAGACAGAGAGACAGAGACAGAGACAGGCAGAGACAGGCAGAGACAGAGAGGCAGAGACAGAGTGACAGGTAGAGACAGAGAGACAGAGACAGAGACAGAGACAGGCAAAGACAGAGACAGAGAGAGAGAGACAGAGAGACAGAGACAGAGAGACAGGCCCAGCTGTGGTGTTTTGGTGGATGTGGAGTCACTGATCTACGTTCACTGCAGAATCTAAATTATTTATTGGCCTTTCTCCAACTGTCAACTGGTAACTACACAGAAAATCTGCAGCTGTGTGTGTGTGTGTGTGTGTGTGTGTGTGTGTGTGTGTGTGTGTGTGTGTGTGTGTTAGGTATAGTGTGTATATATACATGTTGTGCCTATGTGATCATTCATTTCTTCACAAGTCAATCACTCATGAATCTCTCTCTCTCTCTCTGTCTATGTGAGGTGTCTCTCTCTCTCTCTCTCTCTCTCTCTCTCTCTGTCTATGTGAGGTGTCTCTCTCTCTCTCTCTCTCTCTGTCTATGTGAGGTCTCTCTCTCTCTCTCTCTCTCTCTGTCTATGTGAGGTCTCTCTCTCTCTCTCTCTCTCTCTCTCTCTGTCTATGTGAGGTGTCTCTCTCTCTCTCTCTCTCTCTCTCTCTCTGTCTATGTGAGGTCTCTCTCTCTCTCTCTCTCTCTCTCTCTCTCTCTCTGTCTATGTGAGGTGTCTCTCTCTCTCTCTCTCTCTGTCTATGTGAGGTCTCTCTCTCTCTCTCTCTCTCTCTCTCTGTCTATGTGAGGTCTCTCTCTCTCTCTCTCTCTCTCTCTGTGTCTATGTGAGGTGTCTCTCTCTCTCTCTCTCTCTCTCTCTCTCTCTGTCTATGTGAGGTCTCTCTCTCTCTCTCTCTCTCTCTCTGTCTATGTGAGGTCTCTCTCTCTCTCTCTCTCTCTCTCTCTCTGTCTATGTGAGGTCTCTCTCTCTCTCTCTCTCTCTCTCTGTCTATGTGAGGTCTCTCTCTCTCTCTCTCTCTCTCTCTCTCTCTGTCTATGTGAGGTCTCTCTCTCTCTCTCTCTCTCTCTGTCTATGTGAGGTGTCTCTCTCTCTCTCTCTCTCTCTCTCTGTCTATGTGAGGTGTCTCTCTCTCTCTCTCTCTCTCTCTCTCTCTCTGTCTATGTGAGGTCTCTCTCTCTCTCTCTCTCTCTCTCTGTCTATGTGAGGTGTCTCTCTCTCTCTCTCTCTCTCTCTCTCTCTCTCTCTGTCTATGTGAGGTCTCTCTCTCTCTCTCTCTCTCTCTCTCTGTCTATGTGAGGTGTCTCTCTCTCTCTCTCTCTCTCTCTCTCTCTCTCTCTCTCTCTGTCTATGTGAGGTGTCTCTCTCTCTCTCTCTCTGTCTATGTGAGGTCTCTCTCTCTCTCTCTCTCTCTCTCTCTGTCTATGTGAGGTCTCTCTCTCTCTCTCTCTCTCTCTCTGTCTATGTGAGGTCTCTCTCTCTCTCTCTCTCTCTCTCTGTCTATGTGAGGTCTCTCTCTCTCTCTCTCTCTCTCTGTCTATGTGAGGTGTCTCTCTCTCTCTCTCTGTCTATGTGAGGTGTCTCTCTCTCTCTCTCTCTCTCTCTCTCTGTCTATGTGAGGTCTCTCTCTCTCTCTCTCTCTCTCTGTCTATGTGAGGTGTCTCTCTCTCTCTCTCTCTCTCTCTCTCTCTCTCTCTCTCTGTCTATGTGAGGTCTCTCTCTCTCTCTCTCTCTCTCTCTCTGTCTATGTGAGGTGTCTCTCTCTCTCTCTCTCTCTCTCTCTCTCTCTCTCTCTCTGTCTATGTGAGGTCTCTCTCTCTCTCTCTCTCTCTGTCTATGTGAGGTCTCTCTCTCTCTCTCTCTCTCTCTCTGTCTATGTGAGGTGTCTCACTCCTCACTCTGGTCACGTCCAGTCTTTATTTGTCACATCCTGGCAGCCTAAAAATATCAGAGCTGCCTGAAAAGAGCATCAAGCCTCCCTCTGACGTAGACACGCAGTCATTCACTCATTTCATTTCATCATTTCACCATGTCATGGTGAAGTACTCACTATACAGACTGCGTTACATTATCATAGGTTATTATACTGCCTGTTTAAGTTTTAAAGTAAAATCTCTAAATCTGCGTCTTAAAGTAACTGCAGATAAATGTTTTGAAATATAAAGTAAAATCACAGGTAAATACTGAAGTAAAATAGAAGTATACTTATATTGTATATCAATAGAATACTTCAGTGCTGTACTTACTTACTAAGTAAATGTACTTACTAGTACTAGTACTTACTAATATACTAGTTACTGTCCATGACTGAAAATAGAGACAGATGGAGATAAATAGAGAGACAGAGATAAATAGAGAGACAGAAACATGAATAGAGACAGATGGAGATGAATAGAGACAGATAGAGATACATAGAAACAAATAGAGAGAGACAGATAGAGATAAAAGAGACAGATAGAGAGATAAATAGAGAAACATATGGAGACAGAGACAGGCAGAGAGACATTAACACTAGGAGTGTAAATCCAACCTTTGAATAAACTACAGTTATATCAGAGTTAAAAATAATTAAGAATTAAATAAATCAATGAGTTCATTACATCACTGGTTTTAAACTGGTTTTCTACTGATTAATAAGATAACATCTTCACTTCCTCCTCCTCCTCCTCCTCCTCCATCTCTTCCTCCTCCTCCTCCTCCTCCTCCTCCATCTCTTTTTCCTCCCCCTCCTCCATCATCTCTTCCTCCTCCTCCATCTCTTTCTCCTCCTACTCCTCCTCCATCTCTTCCTCCTCCTCCTCCTCCTCTTCCATCTCTTTTTCCTACTCCTCCTCCATCTCTTTCTCCTCCTCCTCCTCCTCCATCTCTTTTTCCTCCCCCTCCTCCATCATCTCTTCCTCCTCCTCCATCTCTTTCTCCTCCTACTCCTCCTCCATCTCTTCCTCCTCCTCCTCCTCCTCCTCCTCCATCTCTTTTTCCTCCCCCTCCTCCATCATCTCTTCCTCCTCCTCCATCTCTTTCTCCTCCTACTCCTCCTCCATCTCTTCCTCCTCCTCCTCCTCCTCTTCCATCTCTTTTTCCTCCCCCTCCTCCATCATCTCTTCCTCCTCCTCCATCTCTCCCTCCTCCTCCTCCTCCTCCTCCTCCTCCATCTCTTCCTCCTCCTCCTCCTCCATCATCTCTTCCTCCTCCTCCATCTCTTTCTCCTCCTCCTCCTCCTCCATCTCTTCCTCTTCCTCCTCCTCCTCCTCCTCCATATCTCATCCTTTCTGTAATTGCTTCTTCCTTCTTCTTGTGTTAATTTGAATCATTTGTTGGATATTTCTGGGATTTTTCAGAACATCCTGACAGCTGCAGCTCCTGTTTAACAGTTAATAAAGAGGCTTCACATTGAAAAATAAAAACATCAAAATACTCTCACATATTTTTATTGATTAAAACGGCACAAGGAAATACAATAATTTAACACAGAGATTGATAGTTATTTCTATTAATAATACTTATATTATATATAGAGAACAGAAGCTGGAACCAGAGAATCTGGACATTTTATCATTAAAAAATGAGTCTGAATAGTTGGAGATCAATATGGAAAATGGCCACTAATCAATCAATCGACTAATTGCTGCAGCTCTATTAATGACTTGTTACCATTAATTTACCTGACCTTGACATACAGTCAGCAAGGAGTGAATTTGAAGTCCTTGTTTTGTAATTAGCTGCTGGACCAGTTCAGCGTGGCAGGCTGCAGTGATCTGGGCTGTAAATTGATCCTGTAAAAGCTAATGGATGCCCAGCGTTGGCTGTTTTTTGATATACGCGGATCTCTGCCCTTGTAACATATATGGCGATCGGGCAATGGAAGCAAAAATCAATATGGAGACATGCTGCCGTGCAGCCACCCAGTACATAAATCACCACAGAAATATTAGTGTCAACAGCTGCTGCAAAACCTGCCGACGCCAACACTCAGACCTCACGTGTGCAGACGTTTCTGGAACAAGAAAAAAAAAAAATAATAATAAATAATTCTCTACAAAAGACTTATTGTAATTGTAAAAGACTCTTATTGTAATGTGTGTGTTTTTGTATTTTCCAGTTACAGTAATGTATCCTGAGGTTTGTGCATTATTACATCACTGTGACCATTAATTTTCTGTTACCTACGTTATCAACTATAAGTCAATTAATCAATTAGTTTTCAACTATCACATTATTGCAAAAATTTTGATAATCTTCAAATTAATTTTTGTCTTTTTTTTAATTCTAAAATTCTCTGGTTCCAGCTTCTGTTCTCTGATTATTTCCTGGTTTCTTTATTCTTCTATAATAGTAAACTGATGATCTTTGGGTTGTGGACAAAAAAAGACATTTTAGCTTCAATCTGCAGCTTTAGAAACACTGATCAACATTTTACACCATTAATGAACCAAACAACTAATTGAGTAATGGTTTTCAATAATGGTTTCAATATCTGATTGACTATCAGAATAGTCGTCAGTTGCAACTCAACCTACAAATTTCCTACTCTGACGTCACATAAACTGAACAGATATTAAAACTTTCCCCCCATAGGAGTCAGTGTGAAGATGTAGAGGATTCATAACCCTGCTGCAGATAAACATTCCTATTGGAATAGGTGGTGGCTTTACGTCAGAGGTCTAGAGTGTGTTTAGTACTTCATCCACAGGTATACACGGTAAATAAACATCTGTGTTTCTATCGTCTTTGTGTCTTTCTCTTCTTTTCTTTTTTCATTTTTCTCATTCCATTTCTCTTATCTGTACATTCTGACTCTGTTGAATTATTTAGTTTCTGTGGCAGCTTTATTTGGACGTGTGTGTGTGTGTTTTGATAGGGGCAGTGCTATTTTGGGAATTTTGGATACGTGAAGACGGCAGAAACACAGTTAGAGGTAGAGTGTGTGATGGATTGATTTTCTCCTCCTGGTGTTCTTTAGTCACATGCTGTGGTTGCTACTAGAACAACCTGCTGGAAATCTGCACTCTACCTGCAGGGTGCAGCCACACACATGCACACACACGCACGCATCCACGCATCCATGCATCAGCAGGGGAAAGACAGCCATGGTTAAATCTGTAGATTCTGTCTACACACTAACAGCAGCGTTAAATGTCGAGCTAATGTAAAAAAAAACATGCTGCACTGATATTATGAACAGCCATCAGCATGAAAACACGCACATGCACACACACACACACTGACACACACACACACACACACACACTGATACACACACACTGACACACACACGACCATCAGCATGTTGTGAAAGTGACAGGTCTCCTGTGTGTAAGGAGAAGCACGATGAGACACAACAACCACAGAATAGACAGAGTGAACAGGTTGATGCTGTAGGTTGATGGTTGATGCTGTAGGTTGATGGTTGATGCTGTAGGTTGATGCTGTAGGTTGATGGTTGATGCTGTAGGTTGATGGTTGATGCTGTAGGTTGATGCTGTAGGCTGATGGTTGATGCTGTAGGTTGATGCTGTAGGTTGATGGTTGATGCTGTAGGTTGATGCTGTAGGTTGATGGTTGATGCTGTAGGTTGATGGTTGATGCTGTAGGTTGATGCTGTAGGTTGATGGTTGATGCTGTAGGTTGATGGTTGATGCTGTAGGTTGATGCTGTAGGTTGATGGTTGATGCTGTAGGTTAATGCTGTAGGTTGATGGTTGATGCTGTAGGTTGATGGTTGATGCTGTAGGTTGATGCTGTAGGTTGATGGTTGATGCTGTAGGTTGATGGTTGATGCTGTAGGTTGATGCTGTAGGTTGATGGTTGATGCTGTAGGTTGATGGTTGATGCTGTAGGTTGATGCTGTAGGTTGATGGTTGATGCTGTAGGTTGATGCTGTAGGTTGATGGTTGATGCTGTAGGTTGATGGTTGATGCTGTAGGTTGATGCTGTAGGTTGATGGTTGATGCTGTAGGCTGATGGTTGATGCTGTAGGTTGATGGTTGATGCTGTAGGTTGATGGTTGATGCTGTAGGTTGATGCTGTAGGCTGATGGTTGATGCTGTAGGTTGATGCTGTAGGTTGATGGTTGATGCTGTAGGTTGATGGTTGATGCTGTAGGTTGATGCTGTAGGCTGATGGTTGATGCTGTAGGTTGATGCTGTAGGCTGATGGTTGATGCTGTAGGCTGATGGTTGATGCTGTAGGTTGATGGTTGATGCTGTAGGTTGATGGTTGATGCTGTAGGCTGATGGTAATGCTGTAGGTTGATGCTGTAGGTTGATGGTTGATGCTGTAGGTTGATGGTTGATGCTGTAGGTTGATGGTTGATGCTGTAGGTTGATGGTTGATGCTGTAGGCTGATGGTAATGCTGTAGGTTGATGCTGTAGGTTGATGGTTGATGCTGTAGGTTGATGCTGTAGGCTGATGGTTGATGCTGTAGGTTGATGCTGTAGGTTGATGGTTGATGCTGTAGGTTGATGCTGTAGGTTGATGGTTGATGCTGTAGGTTGATGCTGTAGGCTCATGGTTGATGCTGTAGGTTGATGCTGTAGGTTGATGCTGTAGGCTGATGGTTGATGCTGTAGGTTGATGGTTGATGCTGTAGGTTGATGGTTGATGCTGTAGGCTGATGGTTGATGCTGTAGGTTGATGCTGTAGGCTGATGGTTGATGCTGTAGGTTGATGGTTGATGCTGTAGGCTGATGGTTGATGCTGTAGGCTGATGGTTGATGCTGTAGGCTGATGCTGTAGGTTGATGGTTGATGCTGTAGGTTGATGGTTGATGCTGTAGGCTGATGGTTGATGCTGTAGGTTGATGGTTGATGCTGTAGGTTGATGCTGTAGGCTGATGGTTGATGCTGTAGGTTGATGCTGTAGGCTGATGGTTGATGCTGTAGGTTGATGGTTGATGCTGTAGGTTGATGCTTTAGGTTGATGGTTGATGCTGTAGGTTGATGCTGTAGGTTGATGGTTGATGCTGTAGGTTGATGCTGTAGGTTGATGCTGTAGGCTGATGGTTGATGCTGTAGGTTGATGCTGTAGGCTGATGGTTGATGCTGTAGGTTGATGGTTGATGCTGTAGGTTGATGCTGTAGGTTGATGGTTGATGCTGTAGGTTGATGCTGTAGGCTGATGGTTGATGCTGTAGGTTGATGGTTGATGCTGTAGGTTGATGGTTGATGCTGTAGGTTGATGCTGTAGGCTGATGGTTGATGCTGTAGGTTGATGCTGTAGGCTGATGGTTGATGCTGTAGGTTGATGGTTGATGCTGTAGGTTGATGCTGTAGGTTGATGGTTGATGCTGTAGGTTGATGGTTGATGCTGTAGGTTGATGCTGTAGGCTGATGGCTGATGCTGTAGGTTGATGCTGTAGGTTGATGGTTGATGCTGTAGGTTGATGCTGTAGGCTGATGGTTGATGCTGTAGGTTGATGGTTGATGCTGTAGGTTGATGCTGTAGGTTGATGGTTGATGCTGTAGGTTGATGGTTGATGCTGTAGGTTGATGCTGTAGGCTGATGGTTGATGCTGTAGGTTGATGCTGTAGGTTGATGGTTGATGCTGTAGGTTGATGCTGTTGGCTGATGGTTGATGCTGTAGGTTGATGGTTGATGCAGTAGGTTGATGCTGTAGGCTGATGGTTGATGCTGTAGGTTGATGCTGTAGGCTGATGGTTGATGCTGTAGGTTGATGCTGTAGGTTGATGGTTGATGCTGTAGGTTGATGCTGTAGGCTGATGGTTGATGCTGTAGCTTGATGGTTGATGCTGTAGGTTGATGCTGTAGGTTGATGGTTGATGCTGTAGGTTGATGGTTGATGCTGTAGGTTGATGCTGTAGGTTGATGGTTGATGCTGTAGGTTGATGGTTGATGCTGTAGGTTGATGCTGTAGGTTGATGGTTGATGCTGTAGGTTGACGCTGTAGGCTGATGGTTGATGCTGTAGGTTGATGCTGTAGGCTGATGGTTGATGCTGTAGGTTGATGCTGTAGGTTGATGCTGTAGGTTGATGCTGTAGGTTGATGGTTGATGCTGTAGGTTGATGGTTGATGCTGTAGGTTGATGGTTGATGCTGTAGGTTGATGCTGTAGGTTGATGGTTGATGCTGTA
>JAYKQN010000056.1:32500-72500 GCA_036785175.1 Eupleurogrammus muticus | reverse complement strand
AATAATAGTGATTATTGATAGTCTATAGCTGATATCATCATCAATAGTGATTATTGATAGTCTATAGCTGATATTATCATCAATAGTGATTATTGATAGTCTATAGCTGATATTATCAATAATAGTGATTATTGATAGTCTATAGCTGATATTATCATCAATAGTGATTATTGATAGTCTATAGCTGATATCATCATCAATAGTGATTATTGATAGTCTATAGCTGATATTATCATCAATAGTGATTATTGATAGTCTATAGCTGATATTATCATCAATAGAGATTATTGATAGTCTATAGCTGATATTATCATCAATAGTGATTATTGATAGTCTATAGCTGATATCATCATCAATAGTGATTATTGATAGTCTATAGCTGATATTATCATCAATAGTGATTATTGATAGTCTATAGCTGATATTATCATCAATAGTGATTATTGATAGTCTATAGCTGATATTATCATCAATAGTGATTATTGATAGTCTATAGCTGATATCATCATTAACCCTGACGTGCTGATTTACCGGTCAATCTACGTTCCTACCCTCACCTATGGTCATGAGCTTTGGGTAATGACCGAAAGGACAAGATCGCGTATACAAGTGGCTGAAATGGGCTTCCTCCGCAGAGTGGCCGGGCGCACCCTTAGGGATAGGGTGAGGAGCTCGGTCACACGGGAGGAGCTCGGAGTAGAGCCGCTGCTCCTACACATTGAGAGGAACCAGCTGAGGTGGCTCGGGCATCTGCTCAGGATGCCTCCTGGACGCCTCCCTAGGGAGGTGTTCTGGGCATGTCCCACCGGGAGGAGGCCCCGGGGAAGACCCAGGACACGCTGGAGGGACTATGTCTCTCGGCTGGCCTGGGAACGCCTTGGGGTCCCACCGGAGGAGCTGGAGGACGTGTCCGGGGTGAGGGAAGTCTGGGAGTCCCTGCTTAGACTGCTGCCCCCGCGACCCGGCCCCGGATAAAGCGGAAGACAATGGATGGATGGATGGATGGATTTCCTGCCTCAAACTGAAAGGACTCCACTGGTCTGATGTGTGTGTTTTCCTTCAACCAGGCTCTAAATGTTGTGTATTTAACGTGTTGACGTGTTTCTTCCTTGACTGATGCTCTCACTCCGTTTGAGTGGATGATCCTCGCCACCATCATAGCCAACTGCATCGTTCTGGCTCTGGAGCAACATCTGCCGGATGGGGACAAGACGCCTCTGTCTGAACGCCTGGTATGTCCAACATAGAATATACCACACAGTATGTCAATGAAGCTGCAGATACAAGTAGAAAATACATGTTGATATCTTCTAACCTCTGCAAAGCTGCCACAGTAGAATAAAGGCGTAAGATATATATGTTCCAAGGTAAATACAGACTTGTTTTGGAGGACATTTGTAATTTGACAGTACTGATTTCACTGTATTGACTGAAGATCAGCTTGTTTGTTAAGTTTATCTATGCAATATAAGATAAATGTACATAAATTTCATGTCTCTAAACTGTGTTTAAAATACTGATGTTTATGTCACTTCATTCATCATAATTTAAAGTATTGTTAACAACAAAAATTATTCCATTCCAGCATAAGTTTATTTTAAGTTGCGCAATGCGATTCAGCACCTTTAAGACAATGTTATTGTAATTGTAATTTCATAATCATAATATTTCCCAGCCATTCCAGATTTGTTATTCATCTGTATCTGAAGATTAATGTTGAAACGACAGTTTATAATCTGTCATTTTACCCTCACTCTCTCTCTGCCCCCCCAGGATGACACAGAGCCGTACTTCATTGGAATCTTCTGTTTTGAGTCAGGAATAAAGATCCTGGCTCTTGGCTTTGCCTTCCACAAGAATTCCTACCTGAGGAACGGCTGGAACGTCATGGACTTTGTTGTGGTGCTGACAGGGTGAGACACACACACACACAAACACACACACACACACACGCAGTTTAATAAGTAAGGGTAAAGGTTTAATGATCATCAGACTGAGCTGCAGCCTTCCAGGTAATTCCTGTTTTTATAGGAAATCTGAATGAATCGGAAGATATTGAAG
Organism: Eupleurogrammus muticus; assembly: GCA_036785175.1. Classification (NCBI taxonomy): domain Eukaryota; kingdom Metazoa; phylum Chordata; class Actinopteri; order Scombriformes; family Trichiuridae; genus Eupleurogrammus; species Eupleurogrammus muticus. Next base: position 70,439 of record JAYKQN010000056.1, on the reverse strand, counting down.
CGTCTGTTTTCCATTTTCTCTGTTCAATATTACAAGGAGAGGTCTCACAAAAATCACATAATATATCTTACACATGTTCACACACACACACACATGCACACACTTTATTTTTTCTCTTGTGCTCTCTATTAATGGTGGTGGTGTTTTTTTCATAGTGCATCTCTTTGAAGATGAAAAGCTACTTGGCCATTTTACTCAGCTCTGGACAAAACCTTTGATAACACACACGAACACACACACAAGCACACACAAATTACCACTTCAAACATTCCTTTTTCTTTCTTCAGTTGCCGTTTCTGTAAAGACAAACACACAATTGAAACTTATCATGACTGAATAGATTATTCACTATGTGTGTTGAGATTTTGGACAATATTGCTTCCATAATGTGTTATTCAAGTTTGATTAATACCACATTTTATTACCAACTAAAATGGTGAAATAGTTCTTTTTAAGATTTGTGTAGTGGTATGAAAGCAGATCTGTAAAAAACATTAACTCTAATATGTCAACACTTTACAAAATAACCTAATGTATTGTAAATGTTTTCACATTAGTGTATATTTACTGAGACAATGCTTCATTCGTATATTTAAACATCTCATTTCTCAAAATAATTTCCTAACGTGGAAAAATGCATCTGGGGAAGTTTGATAGTGAAATCTGTAGTTGCATTTTTTCACCTCACCTTATACTATTATATCACCTTATAAAACATAATATATATATATATATATATATATATATATATATATATATATATATATATATATATATATATATATATATATATATATTACCTGTGATGCAGTGGTTAGGCAGCAGAAGTAGAGCAGGAGGAAGGATACGCTGAGCTTTAGGGCAGTGACGGTGACAGATGGAGATAATTAGATGCTTTTAGCTGAAGTCAACAGCAACACACACGAGATGCTGTTTATAATGTGTTGGATTCAGCAGGAGATAATAGGAAAAAAGCTGATTGTGGTGTGTGTGTGTGTGTGTGTGTGTGTGTGTGTGTGTGTGTGTGTGTGTGTGTAAGTGTGTGTGTGTGTGTGTGTGTAAGTGTGTGTGTGCGTGTGTGTGTGTGTGTTTGTGCGTGTGTGTGTGTAAGTGTGTGTGTGTGCGTGTGCGTGTGTGCGTGTGTGTGTAAATGTGTGTGTGTGTGTGTGTGTAAGTGTGTGTGTGTGTGTGTGTGTGTGTGTGTGTGTGTGTGTGTGTGTTATGATTCCATTTTTCTCATATTACATAATTTTGAACATGAATTGTCCATTACCTACATTTATAGCTGCAACAATTGGTTGATTATTCAATTATTTTTACATTATTCACCAATAATTGATAATCAATTAATGAATTAGAGTCATTGTGGACTGTTGGTCTGGACAAAAAAAGACATTTTAGCTTTAATCTGCAGCTTTGACAAACACTGATCAACATTTTACACCATTTAATGAAGCTTACAACTAATAGATTGGTTGTTTCAATTAATGAACTGATGAGAGCAGTGATCAGCTATCTGAGGATAAACTCGTTTTCTGTTCACCTACTTTCCTCTACGAATATGAACATGAACGTGTTCTCAGTGTGTTTGATCTGTCTCCAGCTGTTTGCTGTGTAGTGTGTGTGTGTGTGTGTGTGTGTGTGTGTGTGTGTGTGTGTGTGTGTGTGTGTGTGTGTGTGTGTGTGTGTGTGTGTGTGTGTGTTATGATTCCATACACACATTAAAGGGAGGAGAAGGGAAAAAAACAATCCATCAGACTCCGCCCTCGGCCACGTTACCAAGGTGATCCAGAGATTCTATCAATGAGCTGAGGTCCCTGTTGCCATGGATACTAGAATGAGAATACTATGAATGAGACAGGGCCAGTAACCGTGAAGACGGTGTGAATGAGGATCTGCCTCATTGGCCTGACACAGTTTCTGACAGCGGAGGCTGTTCTATACCTTTTACTGTTAATCGGCCTGTGTGTGTGTACAGTTGTGTGTACAGGTGTGTGTACAGGTGTGTGTACAGTTGTGTGTACAGTTGTGTGTACAGGTGTGTGTACAGTTGTGTCAAGATTAGAACTAACCACCATAACCCTTTTTACAGGTGTGTGTGTGTGTGTGTGTGTGTGTGTGTGTGTGTGTGTGTGTGTGTGTGTGTGTGAAGTGAGACCCAGAAAGACAGACGGATAACAAACATACACACACACACACACATGATGAGGTGTGATGATGATGATGATGATAATAACGATGAAGATGAAGGTAAGGTTTCATCTGCTGCAGTTTCAACACATTGATGGACCAGGATTAAAAAGACAATGAAAAAGCAAGGATTTCTGATTCAGGACAAACTGTCTCTGTCCCTGTCTGTCTCACTGACGGGAAACTGTCTCACTGACGGGAAACTGTCTCTGCCCCTGATTGTCTCCAGTTTGTCAATGATCCTGGTCCAGTAGTCCAAACTGTCCCTGTCTCATGTCTCCAGGATCCTGTCCACTGTGGGGTCGGACTTCGACCTGCGGACCCTCCGAGCCGTGAGGGTCCTGAGGCCCCTCAAACTGGTGTCTGGGATCCCCAGTAAGTCCTGATTCCTCAGTAGATTGTGTTTTCATTGTCCAAATGTCACGTTGTGTAACTTTAAACCCTCGTAGCAGGTATTTTAATTCTGCTGTTAACTAGTTTATATTGTCATTTATTTTTTATCAGTAATTGACAACTGCAACTGTTTATTTAATGTAGTATTCACTATGTTTGTTCTAAGTGTAGTTAGTTTATCTCATTTTATTTTAAAAGTCTGACTAGGAGACAAACAGGCAAATTAGCTGAAGCTGCACATCCTACATGCATCACGTTTCCCTTTTTTATGGGACAATGTTACATGCGTCGTCCCTATCAAATAAAAAAATTAATAGACAAGTCATATTACTTTGTTAAAATTCATTCACTTTCTCATTTCTTAAATAATTATGTAAATGTTGGCACACATAACACAAGGAGCCAGCCCAGATTTAGCCCGTGAGCCTTGGGTTTGACAACATGAGGTTCAATCAACTAAACCTGTTTTGTAGTGAATCATGTACTTAACTCCTAAGCTTAATTCTCCTCTTCATTTCAATCAACTACACTGCTAAAAATGAAACTAACGGACAACATGAAATTATATTATTTTATCTTGTTTTCTCAAAATAAGAAAGAAAACTTGGATGATCTACAAATCAGATAGGTCAACATGATTTGACTCAACGCTGGACATATTGTACCAAATACAAGATGTTCTCACCAGATAAGGTTTTATTTTTTGCAGTGCATGACTCTGCAGAATAAAGGTGAGTTTTAAATGTGGAGGAAATGATGAGGACGAACTGCTTTAGGTTTCACCGGAGGATGAAAATAGCTCTGAGCAGCATTTCGTGTTCAGGTTTTATGCAGCTCGTGTGTTGTTGTGCATGATGCGGCCGGAAAAAATCCAACAAAAAGCGCATCCTGTGGTGCTCCCTGCTGCTTTTTAAATGTTGTAGTGGCAGCACTGCTGCAGTGTTATTAATAGACTGAAGCAGCCATAAAACCACTATCACACCAGATTAATGACGAGCAGTGTGACGATCTTCCACAAAATCACCTCTGTATGGAATTAAAACTAATTCCACTAAAATTAGACACTTTCTCAGAAGATGTATTTGATAAAAAAACACTGGTATTATTATAATAATAGTATATACAGTATATATATATATATATATATATATATAAGGCACCGTACTAAAAGGCTCAGCCTCAGCACCAAGACAGACCTCCTCGAAAATGTTCAATTTTCATTTCTTCTGCTAGCTTTACTGCTTTTAGTGAATGGTGACGTCGGAATTCTCCCACCCGTTCTTTTTTCTGTGATCCACTGATCCGGTCTTTGCTCTGTGATCCACTGATCCAGTCTCTGCTCTGTGATCCACTGATCCAGTCTCTGCTCTGTGATCCACTGATCCAGTCTCTGCTCTGTGATCCACTGATCCAGTCTCTGCTCTGTGATCCACTGATCCAGTCTCTGCTCTGTGATCCACTGATCCAGTCTTTCCTCCAACTCGTACCACCTGTCTTATGTCTTAAACTCAGCTGTGTAGCTGATTTCCTTCAGTTTAAACTGTGCTTTATCAGCGTGTCTCTTTACCATTTTCAGGTTGTTAAAACAACCATGTTCTGCATAACGCACATCCCCGTTATTTTATCTATAATCCATGCCCACACTTCCCCTACATACACACATAGGGAGCACCAACATTTTGGAGAAAATAGAAGACTTTAATGTGGCCTTATAGTCATGAAAATACCATTATAATATTGTATTTGTTTGTTAACACTGTATTTATTAAACTCTAACTGTGTTTTTATTAGGAGTTATTGAGGTTTGTTTATTATAGAACACTTCTTAATAACCTGCTGTGTCCTCCAGGCCTGCAGGTGGTGCTCAAGTCCATCATGAAGGCCATGATTCCTCTGCTGCAGATCGGCCTCCTGCTGTTCTTCGCCATCCTCATGTTCGCCATCATCGGCCTGGAGTTCTACATGGGCAAATTCCACACGACCTGCTTCGACAATCACACAGGTGAAGCAGCGCTGCGTCGCAGCCATTAAATCACAAATGAAAGAGGTAGAAAAAACATGATTTCAGGAGATTGGTCATCGACTATTTTCTTCGTGTACTTCGCCTCCCGGACCTTCACTAGTTCAGGTGAAAGACTTTTCTGCTCTACTTTATGTTCATAGATGCTCTTTTAGTTCTTATCAACCAATCAGGGACTGAGCTGTAATTGATGGGGTATGTAGAGCATGTCTCTGGTTAGTAAATATTACAACATTGGAAATCAATTCTTCACTTTAATTCTTCTGTGTTATGGTGTTCAATTTTAATTTATTTATATATTGTTATCATATAAATGTGGAGGAAAAGGAAGAAATCCTCAGGAAGCAGCAGTAAGTGAGGAGCAGGAGTTGGTATAACAAGTTTTTCCTGGTCTGATGTGAGGCTCTGAGTTCAGCGGAGGTTGTGTTGCTGACCTGTCTACCTGTCCTTCCTGTGTCCAGGTGAGATCCGGGAGGAGTATCCCTGTGGGACAGAGCTTCCGTCCCGACTGTGTCCTGAAGGCACCATGTGTCGGCAGTACTGGCTCGGCCCGAACTACGGCATTACCCAGTTCGACAACATCCTGTTTGCTATTCTCACCGTCTTCCAGTGTATCACCATGGAGGGCTGGACCGAGCTTCTCTACTATGTGAGTCTGCACCACAGTCATGTAAACTGCTGCTTAAACCCCGCCCCCTTAGCTACTGTCGCTATGGGCAAACTCTGAGAGTAAGTCGCTCTGGGACACTAACCTTGATATGGTTCACTGGAGAATGTTCTTGCTGAGCCAATCACAGACTGAGCTATAATTGATAGGGTAAACCAGCCAATCACAGACTGAGCTATAATTTATAGGGTAAACCAGCCAATCATGGACTGAGCTATAATTGAGAAGGTAAACTGGCCAATCACAGACTGAGCTATAATTGAGAAGGTAAACTGGCCAATCATGGACTGAGCTATAATTGAGAAGGTAAACTGGCCAATCATGGACTGAGCTGTGGTTGAGAGAGTAAACCAGCCAATTACGGATTCAGCTGCAATTGATATGGTAAACTGGCCAATCAGGGACTGAGCTGTGGTTGACAGTTTAATGCTTGATTTATCAGCATTCTCCCCGATTGGCTGAAGCAGTAGCCCCGCCCACTGAAAGTCCAGACTGATGTAAGTCAGCTAAATTGTATTAGTTTATTAGTTCATGTGTTGTTTGTTCAGTAATTTAAAAAATAAACATGTCATCACCCACAACACTGAATGTTGCTGCTGTCAGGGGCAACGGTTGCTATGGAGACTGGACCAGGGACTCTGAATGATGCTGTAGTTGTCTCTTTACTAGGCAACCCCACCCCTGTCTCTGACTCCCTCCTGCCTGTCTGTCTCTCTCCTGGTGTTCCTCCTTCCCGGTGCTGCTCTATATTTAAAAAGGCCTGTTCAGCCAAAGTTATTCTTGCAGCTGCTGGGGACTGATGAAAGTTTAATGGTAGAAAGTGTCTGCGGAACATCTGTGCACGGCAGCACTAGCACCTCTACAGCAGGACATGAGGTCATGAAGGACAGAGGAGACGAGGAGGAAGGACGGAGGAGACGAGGAGGAAGGACGGAGGATATTCATGTGTTTACATGTTTTCAAAGGACAGATTTAATATTCTGATGTGACAAGTAGTCCACCTCTAGTGGCAGCAGCGTATCTGCTGGGGTCCGCTCCTCCCAGCTCCACACTCCAGAAAACTTCCTCTATTAGCATCTAGGAAACATTAACATAGAACATGTTTCTGTGTGTGTGTGTGTGTGTGTGCGTGTGTGTGTGTGCATTTCAGAGCAACGATGCCTCAGGGAGTGCATGGAACTGGATGTACTTCATCCCCCTCATCATCATCGGCTCTTTCTTTATGCTGAACCTGGTGCTGGGTGTTCTGTCAGGGTAAGAGTCAACCTCTGTCTGTGTGTGTATGAAGTCAACACAGTCACATCTTTATTTCAATTCAGATTGGAACCTAAACAAAAAAAAGGGAATCATTTAAATAATAACTTTCCTATTACCACAATAATACACAACAAATGATGATGTTCTACATGTATGTTCCAGTAAACACATGTGTTTCTTTGTGCAGGGAGTTTGCCAAAGAGAGAGAGCGCGTAGAAAACAGGAGTGAGTTCCTGAAGCTCAGGAGGCAACAGCAGATTGAACGAGAACTCAACGGTTACCTGGAGTGGATCTGCAAAGCTGGTGTGTGTGTGTGTCAGCGTGTGTGTGTGTGTATGTGTGTCTGCGTGTGTGTGTGTGTGTTTCAGCGTATGTGTGTGTGTGTGTCAGCGTGTGTGTGTGTGTCAGCGTGTGTGTGTGTGTGTCAGCGTGTGTGTGTGTGTGTGTGTCAGCGTGTGTGTGTGTGTATGTGTGTCTGCGTGTGTGTGTGTGTGTTTCAGCGTATGTGTGTGTGTGTGTCAGCGTGTGTGTGTGTGTCAGCGTGTGTGTGTGTGTGTGTGTATGTGTGTCTGCGTGTGTGTGTGTGTGTGTTTCAGCGTATGTGTGTGTGTGTGTCAGCGTGTGTGTGTGTGTCAGCGTGTGTGTGTGTGTGTGTGTGTGTGTGTCAGCGTGTGTGTGTCAGCGTGTGTGTGTGTGTATGTGTGTCTGCGCGTGTGTGTGTGTGTGTTTCAGCGTATGTGTGTGTGTGTCAGCGTGTGTGTGTGTCAGCGTGTGTGTGTGTCAGCGTGTGTGTGTGTGTGTGTCAGCGTGTGTGTGTGTCAGCGTGTGTGTGTGTGTATGTGTGTCTGCGCGTGTGTGTGTGTGTGTGTGTGTTTCAGCGTATGTGTGTGTGTGTCAGCGTGTGTGTGTGTCAGCGTGTGTTTGTGTCAGCGTGTGTGTGTGTCAGCGTGTGTGTGTGTGTGTGTGTGTGTCAGCGTGTGTGTGTGTGTGTGTGTGTGTGTCAGCGTGTGTGTGTGTCAGCGTGTGTGTGTGTGTGTGTGTGTGTCAGCGTGTGTGTGTGTCAGCGTGTGTGTGTGTGTGTGTGTGTGTGTCAGCGTGTGTGTGTGTCAGCGTGTGTGTGTGTGTGTGTGTGTGTCAGCGTGTGTGTGTGTCAGCGTGTGTGTGTGTGTGTGTATGTGTGTCTGCGCGTGTGTGTGTGTGTTTCAGCGTATGTGTGTGTGTGTCAGCGTGTATGTGTGTGTGTGTGTCAGCGTGTGTGTGTGTCAGCGTGTGTGTGTGTGTGTGTCAGCGTGTGTGTGTGTGTGTCAGTGTGTATGTGTGTGTGTGTGTCAGCATGTGTGTGTGTCAGCATGTGTGTGTGTGTATGTGTGTCTGCATGTGTGTGTGTGTGTCACATGTGTGTGTGTGTGTGTGTCAGCGTGTGTGTGTGTGTGTGTCAGCGTGTGTGTGTGTGTGTGTCAGCGTGTGTGTCAGCGTGTGTGTGTGTTTGTGTGTCAATGTGTGTGTGTCAGCATGTGTGTGTGTGTATGTATGTCTGCGCGTGTGTGTGTGTGTGTCAGCGTGTGTGTGTGTGTGTGTGTCAGCGTGTGTGTGTGTCAGCGTGTGTGTGTGTGTCAGCGTGTGTGTGTGTGTGTGTGTCAGCGTGTGTTTGTGTGTCTGTGTGTGTGTGTGTGTGTGTGTCAGCGTGTGTGTGTGTCAGCGTGTGTGTGTGTGTATGTATGTCTGCGCGTGTGTGTGTGTGTGTGTGTCAGCGTGTGTGTGTGTCAGCGTGTGTGTGTGTCAGCGTGTGTGTGTGTGTCAGCGTGTGTGTGTGTGTGTGTGTGTCAGCGTGTGTGTGTGTGTGTGTGTGTGTGTGTGTGTGTGTGTCTGCCAAGTGTGTGTGTGTGTGTGTGTCAGCGTGTGTGTGTGTGTGTGTCAGCGTGTGTGTGTGTGTGTGTGTGTGTGTGTGTTTCAGCTTGTGTGTGTGTGCGTGTCAGTGTGTGTGTGTGTGTGTTTCAGCGTGCGTGTGTGTGTGTGTGTGTGCGTGTGTGTGTGTGTGTGCGTGTCAGCGTGTGTGTGTGTGCGTGTCAGCGTGTGTGTGTGTGTGTGTGTTTCAGCGTGTGTGTGTGTGTGTGTGCGTGTCAGCGTGTGTGTGTGTGTGCGTGTCAGCGTGTGTGTGTGTGTGCGTGTCAGCGTGTGTGTGTGTGTGTGTGTTTCAGCGTGTGTGTGTGTGTGTGTAATCTGATATCTCTGAGTCCATATACAACAGTTTGCTCATTATTTGCTCTTTAAAAGAAGCAGAAAAGGAAGCTAAAGATTATTGATCAGGTTTGTTGGACAAAGAAGAAACGTTAGTCACTGTGTGAAATATAAAAATATAAAACAAGCTGAAAGAATAAAGGTTTGAGGATCCTGTCAGGAACATTTCATCCTCTAATGAATCAGGCAGCTTCCTCCTGGTTCTTCTAGTTTAATGCTGGATTCAGGAAGTTGGACAGAAGTGGCCATGTCAGGATATCTGATCCACTCATGGATTGAAGGGACTGGACTAAAGCTGCAATGAATAGGCAATTAGTTTCTAACTACAGTGATCCCTCGCCACTTCGCGGTTCACTTATCGCGGATTCGCTATTTCGCGGATTTTCATAATGCATTTTTTTTTTTTTGGTGCATTGTGTTCTGCATTCTGATTCGCTAAAAAACTCACTCCCGCTTCTTGTATCAAAACATGCTACGAATTGTGCTATCATTTTGTCGTCTCATGCAGTTATGTGTACGTACATAAAACAGCTTGGCAAATTTACATTAAGTTGGCCAGGCCCCCAGCAAGTGCTGCTGACAAAGTGCCAAGCGCATTTAATGCAAGCAAGGGCTGGTTTGAAAAGTTTAAGAAACGCTTTGGACTTAAAAATGTTTGTCTGCACGGTGAGATGGCGTCTGCGGATACCGCTGAGGCAGAAGCCTTCGTGAACAATAAATTCAAGGCGATCATTGAGGAGGGGGGATATAAGCCCGAACAAGTTTTTTAACATGGATGAGACTGCCTTATTTTGGAAACGAATGCCCTCCCGCACCTTCATCCAGTCTGAAGAGCAGTGAAACGGCCTACACGTGAGTCACTGTATTTGTATACATGTAATAGTTGCTAATTGTAAAAAAATAAATAAATAAAGTTTTCTATTTCGCGGATTTCACTTACCGCGGGTCATTTTCGGAACGTAACCCCCGCGATAAACGAGGGATTACTGTATTCAATTTATCACCTATTTAGATAATCAATAATGATATATCAATAATGACAATAATATATTCCTTTTTAACAGGATTTATGGAAATATGCACATAGGAAAAAGCCTCTGAAATATATGAAATGTTGGCATTCAACATATCTGCAGAAATAGTCACTTTCATCACACATCAGCCTATAACATCAACCATTTGTTTTTTGTTTGTATATATATATCATACTGCCGAGCCATGCGCTCATGTCCAAGTAGTTTATTCTGATGATAAAGTATAGGTAACAGTCTGCAGGTTGCTGTGAGGTCACTAAGTCAGTTTTAAGTGTTCATCCTTACTAATGCTGCTCTTTAAACTCCATATTAGATAACATTGAGTCTTTAAATTTTGTCTTTAAAAAAATATTTTTATTAATAACATTCATTAATGAATTATTCATACAGTTAAATAGCCCTTCTTTTTTATTATTACAGCCTCCAAATGATGTTTATAATAATAATAATAAGTAGGACTTAGCCACCAAATATAAGTATCGGCAGGAATTCTGGACCATTCTTCCTTAGCAAATGGTGTCACCGGTTTCTTAAGCTCCACCCATAGGTTTTCTATAGGGTTTAAATCAGGACTCTGACTTGGCCACTTCATTCATCAATATCATTGTCCTGGAACCATTTCTTCACCACCTTGACTGTATGCTTCACATCATCGTCCTGCTGGTAGGTCCAATACTCCCCCAGGTCCAGGTTCTCTGCTGCCTGCTTGAGGTTTTCTTCAAGAACCTCAAAATACTGCTCTTTCCTCATGATTCCTTCCACTTTAATCAAGTGGCCAGGCCCATTTGACGAAGAGCAGCTCCACAGCATGATGCTTCCACCTCCATATTTAACAGTAGGTACTGTGTTCTTTGGTTTCAAGGCTTCACCCTTCATCTCTGTGGCCAAGAAGCTCAATTTTTGTTTCATCTGACACAGGACAGATGACCAGAAGATTTCATCTTCATTTAAGTGCAGTACCCGCTGCAGTGTCTGCCTTGATAGAGTCACACCACTTGAACTCAGTTCCATCAGGACAGCCTTGGTAGTAGTCCCTGGACTGTTTTCAACATCCCGCTTGATCTCTCTGGCAAGCCGAGGTGACACCATTGACTTCTGGCCACATCCTTCGATGGATCTTTGGTACTATCCTGAGGCTTTTCTCCGCAGCCTCTGAGATTGATTTTCCTGGTAGCCCTGTCTGTCCTTCGCAGAGAGCCATGCTGCCAGATCTTCTTTGGTTTGCTAGACTGCATCTGAGTCTCTGAGGGAGCTGTTGAAGACCTTGCCCAGGCTTTTGACAGGTTTGTTCATCACAGTTGGAATTAATGTCCCTGCTATGGCAAAGCGAAACCGGTCAGCCACCTTGCCTTTCTTCAGGACCAGAGACCTGGACTGTTCATGCTCCCCACCTCTCAGGAATCCCTGGGGGTATGGTTCATTTTTAGTAGCTTGCTTTGGGTGCTCCCTCACAGGAGCTGCAGTTTGGGGTGCTAGCCCTTGTTGCCCCGGTTGCCGTCTTTCTGTGCTGTCGACTGTCTCTCCAGTCGTCACCCTCCTATTCAGGGTTGTCATTCAGACTTTCCTGGTAGTCACTGGCAAAGTCAGATATAACATATATATAGTTCTTGAATACACTGCTTGGTGCTACTTGGACACATCTGCAGTGATGAACCCAAGGTCATGGAGTGTTTCAGGTCTTTGATCATCAAACACCCTTGCCCAGGTGACCCAGCCGGAAGTGATCAGCCCCCCACTTGTAGTTGCAAGGAGAGAAAAATAGTATATAATAAGGTATATTATTGATTCCAGCCAGTCAATAAGTCATTGGGGCCCAACGGGGAGGTGGGGACATAGAGACAATCCATCCTACACTTAATGTCCACAGTGCATCTTAAACTTGTAAGACACACTGCAAACACTTGAAAGTGTAGAACAGACTGTCTCTTTATCCCCAACCCCCACCACCCACCCAGCACCAATGACTCAATTAAACGACCTGAAGTGAATCTGTAATCAAATGGCCTCAATACACATTTTTTTTCCTTATGTTGCCAGTGCAGGGCTCCTAAAAAGACAGAATAATGAGACAGATACCGTAGACTCCTACCACCATGGAGGCAGAAAATGTTGCCACCACTTCACCTCAGTCTTCTTCTTCTTCTTGTCTTCCTTGATTGTCGCTGCGTCATCCCTGAGTTTAAAAGCCATCTTTTTTCTTTCTTTTAGGAGGAGGTTCTTCTCTTCCATCTCTTGCAGGAGCTAATGGCCGAGGTTAGTCATGTGGTGAATGAGAACAGTCTCCCGGTGACAAATCGATCAAATTCTTCCTGGAGCGTCTCCTCGGCCAGGCAAAGCTATTCCTGCAGAGCCTCCTGTTGCTCTGATCGGTCCTGACTCTCTCTGAAAAAGTTGTTCTTCTGATCTCGCATTTCAGTTTCTAGTTCGTCATTTTTCTTTGGCAGGTTATCATTTTCCTTTTTCAAGGTGCTCAAATCCATCCTCACCTGTTCCTTTTCACTTTGGAGGATGTTATTTTCCTGCTTCAAGGTGCTCGCATCCATCTTCATCTGTTCCCTTTCACTTTGGAGGATTTTATTCTCATGTTTCATGGTGCTCAAATCCTTTCTGAGCTGTTCTCTTTCCACCTTCAGTTTTGCACTCTCCTCTCATAGGTGTGTATTGTTTTTTATCATGATGGATTCATTCATCGCCAGATAAACGTTCAGCTCTTCCTTCCTTCTCGGTGGAGCATTCTTCAATGGTTTTGGACATCTCCTTGTTCTGGGCGGACAGCTTCTGGAACTCGATCTTCAAGTCATTGTATTTCATGCTCTTGCAGCGCTACCCTATCTTGAGGTGTTCCTCTAGAAACTGCTTTTTTCTGCAGAGCATCTCCTTGTTCTTGCGGAGGTCCTTAATAACTCTGTATAGTTCAGCCATGTTGTTGTGCGAAGATGGGATGAAAACTGGATGCTGTTCCTCTTCCATTGGTCTGCTGTTAGAGTAATTAGAATTTAGAACAGATGTAAAGGATTGTAAGGAGTCTGATGATGATGCTTCCAGCATTTATGCTAGGTGTGTTGATGCTACGTGTTGATGCTACGTGTCATCAGGGTCATTGATGTCACAGGTTTACTGAGGGTTCAGGCAGAATAATGTTATCAGGGTCAGTGATGTCATATGGAGAGTGGCCTAAGTTGGGCTACTCTCAAGTTTGGTTGTGCTTTATTTAAGTATTGATTACAAAGTACTAGCATTTTTTAACCATCACACGCATGGTAAAACACACGGATAAAACAAGCACACAAGTGTGTGTATTTAAAAATAGAGCTGGGTAATGTCATCAATCAAACCATCAAAGTCCTCATCCTCTGTTTCTGATTCCAACAGCAGCTAAATCTCCATCAAACATGCCAGCTTCACTTTCTTCACCATCAGAGTCACTTTCCTCTAAATGATGCGTTATAATCCGCTGGAAGTTGCTGTGCTACCGTAGTCCTGGTCTGGATGGAGAAATGGCACCGAAACGAAAGCACCAAGACAGAAATGTTCAATCTTCATTTCTTCTGCTGCTTTACTGCTTTTAGTCGAATGGTGACGGATAGGAACGCTTCTCCCACTCGTTCTTTTCTCTGTGTCCACTGATCCAGTCTCTGCTCTGTGATCCACTGATCCAGTCTCTGCTCTGTGATCCACTGATCCGGTCTTTGCTCTGAGATCCACTGATCCAGTCTTTGCTCTGAGATCCACTGATCCAGTCTCTGCTCTGTGATCCACTGATCCGGTCTTTGCTCTGAGATCCACTGATCCAGTCTCTGCTCTGTGATCCACTGATCCAGTCTTTGCTCTGTGATCCACTGATCCAGTCTCTGCTCTGTGATCCACTGATCCAGTCTTTGCTCTGTGATCCACTGATCCAGTCTCTGCTCTGTGATCCACTGATCCAGTCTTTGCTCTGTGATCCACTGATCCAGTCTCTGCTCTGTGATCCACTGATCCAGTCTGTGCCCTGTGATCCACTGATCCAGTCTCTGCTCTGTGATCCACTGATCCAGTCTTTTCTCTGTGATCCACTGATCCAGTCTCTGCTCTGTGATCCACTGATCCAGTCTCTGCTCTGTGATCCACTGATCCAGTCTCTGCTCTGTGATCCACTGATCCAGTCTTTCCTCCAACTCGTACCACCTGTCTTATGTCTTAAACTCAGCTGTGTAGCTGATTTCCTTCAGTTTAAACTGTGCTTTATCAGCGTGTCTCTTTACCATTTTCAGGTTGTTAAACAACGATGTTCTGCATAACGCACATCCCCGTTATTTTATCTACAATCCATGCCCACACTTCCCCTACATACAGACATAGGGCGCACCAACATTTTGGAGAAAATATAAGACTTTAATGTGGCCTTTTAGTCAAATAAAATATGGTAACTGAACTATCAGCTGTATTCACTATGTTAAAAGTTGTATTAACTGTACTATCAGCTGTTTTAATGTCTCTCTCTTTTTTGTAGAAGAGGTCCTCTTGGCAGATGATGAAAATGAAAATGATTATGATGGTAAATGTCTGTTTCCTATTGAACATCAGAGCCACCACAAGCAAACAGGGAGTTTTATTCCTTATGCTGCAGTTTCTGCACAGATGTCATTTAAATAAAATTCAAAAGTTTGCGATGTAATCAATAAATTCTGATGTATTTGATGTCATGTATATCACATTCTGATGTATTAAATGTAATTTAAATCACATTCTGATGTATTAAGTGTAGTTTAAATCATATTCTGATGTATTAAATTTAATTTAAATCAGATTCTGATGAATTAAATGTAATTTAAATCAGATTCTGATGAACTGGATGTCAGTCATGTTCTCTGACCTACAGGATCTCGTAGGAGAGCAACGAAAAACCACAAGAGCAAAGCTGAACTCCTCAATCCAGAAGAAGGAGAGGGAGACCTGGCAGTAGGTGAGACAAGCTGTCTGTCTACACCTGTCTGTCTGTCTGGTCTACACAAACCTGTACATCAGCCTCCTTTATAACCAGTAGTGATGTTATCACTACTATGATCATTAGTATAACTGTTATTATCTTGCTGACAGTGTGTACCTGTGTGTCAGGTATTAAACTGATCCCCTGTGTTCTTCAGGTTCCCCGTTTGCTCGGGCCAGTCTGAAAAGCTCCAAACTCGAAGGTTCAACTTTCAAGCGCCGTGAGCGACGTCTTCGTTTCCTGATCAGACACGTTGTGAAGTCACAAGCGTTCTACTGGACCGTGCTGTGTCTGGTGGGCCTCAACACCATGTGTGTGGCTGTGGTGCACTACGACCAGCCAGAGCCACTGTCAGATTTTCTATGTGAGTGGACACACACACACGCATGCATATACACACACACACACACACATGCACACACACATACACACACTCTCTCTCTCTCAACTTTACAGCTGAGGCTCTTCTTCTCCTTCCTGTTCATCCTGTAGATTTCACGGAGTTGATCTGTCTATACCTGTCTGTCTACACCTGTCTGTCTATACCTGTCTGCCTATACCTGTCTGTCTACACCTGTCTGTCTACACCTGTCTGTCTATACCTGTCTGCCTATACCTGTCTGTCTACACCTGTCTGTCTACACCTGTCTGCCTATACCTGTTTGTCTACACCTGTCTGTCTATACCTGTCTGCCTATACCTGTCTGTCTACACCTGTCTGTCTATACCTGTCTGCCTATACCTGTCTGTCTACACCTGTCTGTCTATACCTGTCTGTCTACACCTGTCTGCCTATACCTGTCTGCCTATACCTGTCTGTCTACACCTGTCTGCCTATACCTGTCTGCCTATGTCTGTCTACACCTGTCTGTCTATACCTGTCTGCCTATACCTGTCTGCCTATACCTGTCTGTCTACACCTGTCTGTCTACACCTGTCTGTCTATACCTGTCTGCCTATACCTGTCTGTCTACACCTGTCTGCCTATACCTGTCTGCCTATACCTGTCTGTCTACACCTGTCTGCCTATACCTGTCTGCCTATACCTGTCTGTCTACACCTGTCTACACCTGTCTGTCTACACCTGTCTGTCTACACCTGTCTGTCTATACCTGTCTGTCTACACCTGTCTGCCTATACCTGTCTGCCTATACCTGTCTGTCTACACCTGTCTGTCTCTGTCTTTCGACACCTGTCTGTCTACACCTGTCTGTCTACACCTGTCTGTCTACACCTGTCTGCCTATACCTGTCTGCCTATACCTGTCTGTCTCTGTCTGTCTACACCTGTCTGCCTATACCTGTCTGTCTACACCTGTCTGTCTCTGTCTTTCGACACCTGTCTGTCTATACCTGTCTGTCTACACCTGTCTGCCTATACCTGTCTGCCTATACCTGTCTGTCTACACCTGTCTGTCTACACCTGTCTGTCTACACCTGTCTGTCTATACCTGTCTGTCTACACCTGTCTGCCCATACCTGTCTGTCTCTGTCTATCTACACCTGTCTGCCTATACCTGTCTGTCTACACCTGTCTGTCTCTGTCTGTCTACACCTGTCTGTCTCTATCTGTCTGTCCACACACACACACTCTCATCTGTTCTTCTCCTTTCTGTTTGTCCTGTAGATTTCGCGGAGTTGATCTTCCTGGGAATCTTCCTGTCAGAGATGTTTATAAAGATGTATGGTCTGGGCAAGCAGGCATACCTCAACTCCTCCTTCAACTGCTTTGACTGCATTGTGAGTCGCACACTCACACTCACACACACACACACACACACACACACACACGCTGACACACACACACACACACTCACGCCTGTTAGTGAGCACATGCTACCTATTTGTCCAGGTGATTTGTGGCAGCATATTCGAGGTTCTGTGGTCCATCATCCAGCCGGGAACGTCGTTCGGCATCAGCGTGCTCCGAGCTCTCAGGTTATTGAGGATCTTCAAAGTCACAAAGTGAGGCTCCGCTGTAGTTCAACATAGTTTATTGTGTATTCATGAAGGGTGCAACATGTTGAGGTGAGACTCCTGTGTCTGTGGGTCAGGTACTGGGCGTCTTTACGGAACCTGGTGGTCTCTTTGCTGAACTCCATGAAGTCCATCATCAGTCTGCTCTTCCTGCTCTTCCTGTTCATCGTGGTCTTTGCTCTGCTCGGCATGCAGCTCTTCGGAGGACAGTCAGTCACATCTCCTTATCAAAGAAATTATTAACCTCATAGTGAAGTTTTGTTCCTGTAGAATCGTCTCGCTGTGGTTTCACCTTCTCCTCTGTTTCTGGTTTCTTCTTCTCCTTCACATTTGTTTTTTTTCTCACTGCTAGGTTTAATTTTGAAAGCGGAACTCCTCCAACCAACTTCGATACCTTCCCTGCAGCAATAATGACGGTGTTCCAGGTGAGAGGGGACGGCCTGGAGGGGGGCGGCCCGGGATGGAGGGGAGGGGCCCAGGGGGGGCGGTTGAATGGAGGGGGAAGCAGGAGAGGAGGGGAATCTGCATTTAGATCTGTAAATGTCTGCAGTGTATTTATAATTACTAATCAGTCATCAAGTCACTGACTGAACACACTGGGACTGACTGACCTTGTCTCTGCTGTGTGTGTGTGCGTGTGTGTGTGGTGTGTGTGTGTGTGTGTGTGTGTGTGTGTGTGTGTGTGTGTGTGTGTGTGTGTGTAGATCCTGACGGGCGAGGACTGGAACATGGTGATGTATGACGGCATCAAGTCTCAGGGTGGAGTCAACAAGGGCATGGCCTTCTCTGTCTTCTTCATTGTACTCACCTTTTCGGAAACTGTATCCCTCCACAGTGAAAACACACACACACACAAACACACACACACATACAGTGGAAATGTATTCCAGCAGCAGGTGCTTGGTCTTAACTGGCCTCCAGACACGCTGCTGAACGTGTTCCTGGCCATCGCTGTGGATAATTTGGCCAACGCCCAGGAGCTGACTAAGGTACCGCTGTGTGTGTGTGTGTGTGTGTGTGTGTGCGTGTGTGTGTGTTTCTTCATCTGCTGCTCTGGTGTGTGTGTGCAGGACGAGCAGGAGGAGGAGGAGGCGGCCAGTCAGAAAATGGCTCTGCAGAAAGCCAAAGAAGTGGCTGAAGTCAGCCCGCTGTCGGCCGCCAACCTGTCCATCGCAGCGTGAGTCTCACCAACATCTGGACACAGACACACATGTTCAGAGCCACATCTGCTCACACAGATACACACTCACAGAAATATCAAGTCAAGTCAGTTGTATCTGTTCAGCCCAAAATCACAAATCACAGACTCACCTCACTGGTTTTTACAAACATCATCCTGAACTTAGAGCCTCACATCAGATGAGGAAAAAATTCATAAAACTGTATAAAAGGAAAAAGAGAGACATATCTAGGAATATCTGTTCATACAGAACCCCCCTCATAGAGAATCAGTTCATTTAGAATCTGTTGGTATAGGAATTGGACATTCATTCATCCAGTACCTGAGAGGCAGCAGTTTGTTCTCCAGCTGAACCAAGAATCTGTTACCATATAAAATGGACTTATTGAATCTCTTGCATGTCTGAATTTGTATTTGAATTCATCTAATAACTAAATCATTAACTCGTTCAATGTCCACAAAATCAGAATTTAAAATATCTAGTTAAAAAAAGTTCAAGTGATATTATAACGTTTTTTTTAATCAACAATCAGATCACAAATTCTAAAATTCACTTCAGAAATTCAGAAAAAAATGTGATTTTAGACAGACTGGAATCCTTATTCCTAGACACACACACACACACACACACACAGGGGTCGTCCCTCCTCTGGTCTCCACAGTCTGAGTCTTTGATCTGTTCACTGCTGGTACAGTTCACACACTCTGTTCTGTCCCTAAAACACAACAGGGAGTCTACATCACACACACACACACACACACACACTGACCTTTACTTCTCTAATACACCACTCTTGTCTCTTTATATCCTACACACACACACACACACACACACATGGTATGAAACAGACCGTGTTCATCGCTTCGTGACTGTTTTTTGTGTTTTTCTCTGTTCTTGTGATTCTCTTAAGGTGTTAAGGCTAAATCTGTATTTAAATACTGTGTGTGTGTGTGTGTGTGTGTGTGTATGTGTGTGTGTGTGTGTGTGTGTGTGTGTGTGTACGTGTGTGTTTGTGTGTGTATGGATTACATTCCAAAATGAATCTTTTATCTTTTTTCTTTCTATTTTTGGCAGAAATGTCTTCTTTGCTTCTCAGGATCATATTTGACTGATTTTATCCGTTTAGTTATGAAAACGCTGAATAAAATAATCAGCCGTAAACATCTCGTTCTTGGTAGACTCGTTCCAATGTGGAGCAGAATTATCTTTGTCTGTAAGTTAAATTCAAGTTTTTCTTTCCTTGACCTTGATCAATATCTTGTCTTGTTGTTAACAAGATGTACATTTTTATCTTATATTTCTCAGATAATGAGGATTTTAGAAAATTCCACTCAATATAAGGCCTACTTGTACCTTGAACCAGATATTTTTGAGTTGATGATTTTTTGCAGTGTAGCTGGCTGGTTTTTAATTGGTTGCTCTGAAAAGGCTCGTTGAGCTCGTTAAGGTGGTTTTGCCCGTTTTGGAATGAAATCCTCTCCTGTTCTCTCGTGCCGTCTCACTCACCAGCTGTTTCCTTCCCCAGCAACAAAGTTCACAGTGAGTGTCACAACGCTTCCGACCCCTTTCTGGACTGGTATTTATTATTTGTTTCTTCATTTCTGAATTAATTCCATCCCGACTCCTCCTCCTCTGTTTCTCACTCACCTGCTTTCTTCAGCTCCTCTTTGTGTTCCTGCTTCTTCCTCAGAGTATTTTTCTGTTTTGGGCTGTTGTTTTACTGTGGTTGACCGACGAGGTCCAATTTCTGTCAGTTAGTGAAACACGTCCTGACTCTAACAGCTCGTTAAAATCAGCTGCTTCTTAACGGTTTGGACCTGAGTTTTAAGGAGTTTGAATGGAGGGCTGCAGGAATGAGTCTGTCAATCTGAAAATGAGTTTCAACATTTAGTAAAAAACGTTGCTTAAAATATGACTAATATCTCGGTTAAAAAGCTGATAAATGACAGTAAAGAACCACTTTTGAAGTTTCAGTTTGTTAGTGCAGTTTACTTGGAATAGTTTAGTTACTTTATACATCTTATAATTAGTATATAATAAAGTTAGTTTTAAAAAATTATTAGTTTGAGGGTAGGGTTTCTTAATTTGTTGGGTAGAGTAAAAAAATCTAATTTACAATTTATTTATTAACAGTTTTTTCACTTAATTTATATATTTTTTCCTAAGTTAATTTTTAGTTTTTAAACACGTTTCTCTTAGTTTTGACGCAGAGCTTCTTACTGGGCGGAGCTTCTTACTGGGCAGAGCTTCTTACTGGGCGGAGCTTTTTACTGGGCGGAGCTTTTTACTGGGCGGAGCTTCTTACTGGGCGGAGCTTTTTACTGGGCGGAGCTTCTTACTGGGCAGAGCTTTTTACTGGGCAGAGCTTTTTACTGGGCAGAGCTTTTTATTGGGCGGAGCTTTTTACTGGGCAGAGCTTTTAACTGGGCAGAGCTTCTTATTGGGCAGAGCTTCTTATTGGGCAGAGCTTCTTATTGGGCAGAGCTTCTTATTGGGCAGAGCTTTTTACTGGGCGGAGCTTTTTACTGGGCAGAGCTTCTTATTGGGCGGAGCTTCTTACTGGGCGGAGCTTTTTACTGGTTGGAGCTTCTTACTGGGCGGAGCTTTTTACTGGGCGGAGCTTCTTACTGGGCAGAGCTTTTTACTGGGCGGAGCTTCTTACTGGGCAGAGCTTTTTACTGGGCGGAGCTTTTTACTGGGCGGAGCTTCTTACTGGGCAGAGCTTTTTATTGGGCGGAGCTTTTTACTGGGCGGAGCTTTTTACTGGGCAGAGCTTTTTACTGGGCAGAGCTTCTTATTGGGCAGAGCTTCTTATTGGGCAGAGCTTTTTACTGGGCAGAGCTTCTTATTGGGCAGAGCTTTTTACTGGGCAGAGCTTCTTATTGGGCAGAGCTTTTTACTGGGCGGAGCTTCTTATTGGGCGGAGCTTCTTACTGGGCAGAGCTTTTTACTGGGCAGAGCTTCTTACTGGGCAGAGCTTTTTACTGGGCAGAGCTTCTTACTGGGCAGAGCTTTTTACTGGGCAGAGCTTCTTACTGGGCAGAGCTTTTTACTGGGCAGAGCTTCTTACTGGGCGGAGCTTCTTACTGGGCAGAGCTTTTTACTGGGCAGAGCTTTTTACTGGGCAGAGCTTCTTATTGGGCAGAGCTTTTTACTGGGCAGAGCTTCTTATTGGGCAGAGCTTTTTACTGGGCAGAGCTTTTAACTGGGTGGAGCTTCTTATTGAGCCATATGTTCTTACTGGGGCGGAGCTTTTTATTGAGAGGCGGGGCTTCTTGTTGAAGGGCGGGGCTTCTTATTGAGGCTGGGTGGGCGGAGCCTCCAGGAAGCCGTCATCCCTGCAGCTCTCTCTTATATAAAGTGTTAAAGTGGCTCCGATGTGTCTGAGCTGTGAAGCTGTATCACCAGACCCAGTGACCCTCTAACTGTCTGTGGCCCTGTGTGTTCGTGTCCTGGCTATTTTCCGTACTCGTATTTTTGGTGTTTCCACATCATTCTCATGTGTCGTGTGTCTGCGGCTCTAATGCCGGCCACTAACCAGCCCGTCCACGCTGTGTCTGGTCCTTCGTTTCAGTAAAGAGCAGCAGAAGAACCACAAAGGGATAAACAAGTCGGTGTGGGAGCAGCGCACCAAGGAGCTGAGGAAGCAGACGCTGGCGTCCAGCCGCGAGGCACTCTACAACGAGCTGGACACCGACGAGCGCTGGAAGGCAAGGACGGGGAGGGAGGAGCACAACAACGTAAAGGACGAGACCGGCCACTAGACTTGTGCTATCAGTGTACACAAGGGACGGCGCATCATGATGATCACATACACTTCACTGTTATTGGATGCTATATTTACAGCTACCAGAATTTGGTAGAAATATCTTGAATAATCTTCTTCCACTGATCATTTTGCTAATTTTCAAGAGTTTTTTTCTGATTTTAGTCAAAATTATAAAATACAAAAGACAAACAAACAATATTGTCAGTGTCAGTGGAATCGAAATCGAATAATTCTGCTCCTTGTTGGACTGAAAAACAAGATGTTTTCACTTAAAATTAAATTTTTCATAATGTATGAATTTTAGCCCAAAAAGAGAGAAAAATGAATGACAATCGCATGGTATATTAACTGCTGTAATCTCTCTTCCTCTTCTCTTCCTCTCCATCCATCAGGTGAACTTTGCTCGTCAGATCCGTCCTGACATGAAGACACACCTGGATCGCCCACTGGTGGTCGACCCTCATGAAAACCGAAACAACAACACCAACAAGACGCCAGTGACAACCTCTGACCTGTGTGTCAGTCAGCACCACCCGGCCGACGAGCTGCACAGACAGACCCGCCTCCAGGAGCCTGGCGGCGGGGGCCCAGGGCCAGTCCGGGCTCCTCTGGAGCGCGGTGAGTCCGCAGAGAGTAAGCGGAGCCGAAAGGCCGAACACCACCACCACGGCTCTCACGTCCGGCTTGACGCCACCGTGGTCCCGGGGCCGGGGGGGGCGGAGGAGCGGCCTTCCCGGCGCCATCACCACACCCGCAGCGGCCGGGGGGGCGGGCAGGAGCACAGGAAACCCAGGTCGCACCGCAAACACGCCCAGGACGAGGACGGAGGGGGCGGAGCCGCGAGGACGGGGAGGCACAAGAGCAAAGGGGCGGATGCGGGAGGGGAAGGAGGAGAGCGGGAGAACGCCGGCGAGAGGAGGCCGAGGAGGAGTCGTCATGGCAACCAGACGGACGGCGAGGGGAAGAGGATATGCCAGCACAGGAGGAAGTAGGTTGTTTCCATGGTTACAGAAAAAAACATTCAGAAGTTCTCTGGATGAGACGCTTTATGCAGATTAACAAGGATTTTGATGACAAAATAACTACATTTATTTACAGAACGCTTATGGTCAGATGTACCTCAGAAATACTGAGTAAAGGTACTTTTCAGCTCTGTGTCTTTATTGTCCTCTGATCTCATGTCTGAGTCTCATGTCGCCTCCCCCCCCCTTCCTCCTCCTCTTCCTCCTCCCCCTCCTCCTCCTCCTTCTCCTTGTGCTCCTCCTCCTCCTTCAGGGACTGCAGTGTTCCTAATCTGTCCACCACGCGTCCCATCCAGAAGACGCTGTCTCGTCAGGACAGCCAATACAGCGAGGACCTGGACAACCTGATGAACACCAGGCTGGTGTCAGTGTCTTCTCCCCCCAGCGAGGGTCACCTGGTGAATCCCGTCTCGAACCGAGGCTTTGGCTCCGCCCTCCACCTGGCTCCCAGTGGAACGCGTGGTAGTTTGGTGACATTGGACAGCTACGGGAACGTGGGCCACCTCCGAGCCAGCAGTGTCCTACGGCTGCCACACCCTGACTACACGGCCGTGGACATGCCCGTCTTCCCCTCCACCAACGCCATCCTGCAGGGTGAGTCGCTCTGCCCTTCTAACTACCTGCAGGTACAGGAGGGGAAGCTCCGCCCCTTTAAGCACCTGTAGGTACATGGGAGAGTAGTTCTGCCCCTTTAACCACCTGCAGGTACAGGGGGAGTAGCTCCACCTCTTAACCAGCTGCAGGACCAGGGGAAGTAGCTCCGCCTCTTTACCAGCTGCAGGTACAGGGGGAGTAGCTCCACCCCTTTAACCAGCTGCAGGTACAGGGCGATTAGCTCCACCCCTTTAACCAGCTGCAGGTACAGGGGAAGTAGCTCCGCCTCTGAACCATTTGCAGGTACATAGGGAGTAGCTCCGCCCCTTAACCACTTGCAGGTACGGAGAGAGTAGCCCTACCCCCTTAACCACTTGCAGGTACAGGTACATAGAATAGAATAATAGGTAAAATAGAATAGAGGTACATGTAAATGTATGAAAAGTATAGGATTGTTTCGTCTTGCTCACCTGCACTTTAATGTTGTTGTACATGTAAATGCATAGGATAGTGAGAAACGCAGTTTTGATTCCTTTGCATGTCAAGTACATGTGAAGAAATTGACAATAAAATTGACTTTGACTTTGACTTTGATAATATTTAAGGCCCACAATGAAGGTAAATGACTTGGTGAAAATGTCCTGTAGAATAATTTCAGGTCATTTATATTATTCTCATCATCTCTGCCTCCTTAATGCAGTCAACAAAAACGCCAACACAGAGCCGCTCCCAGCGAAGGAGGACAAAGACGACGATGATGAAAAAGGAGGTGAAGGAGGCCCAAGGCCGATGCCTCCGTTCAGCTCCATGTTCATCCTGTCCACCACCAACCCGTAAGTATTAAATGAAGCTGTGATCTGAGGCCGACTCCTCCTCTAGCTGCTTCCTCATCATAGAAGGTATCATAGGTAGCATCATAGGTAGCATCATAGGTAGCATCATAGAAAGCATTAAAGAAAGTATCATAGGTAGCATCATAGGTAGCATCATAGGTAGCATCATAGGTAGCATCATAGAAAGCATTATAGAAAGTATCAGAGGTAGCATCATAGGTAGCATCATAGAAAGCATCATAGAAAGTATCAGAGGTAGCATCATAGAGAGTATCATAGAAAGTATCAGAGGTAGCATCATAGAAAGTATCATAGAAAGTATCATAGAAAGTATCAGAGGTAGCATCATAGAGAGTATCATAGAAAGTATCATAGAAAGTATCAGAGGTAGCATCATAGAGAGTATCATAGAAAGTATCATAGAAAGTATCAGAGGTAGCATCATAGAGAGTATCATAGAAAGTATCAGAGGTAGCATCATAGAGAGTATCATAGAAAGTATCATAGAAAGTATCATAGAAAGCATCATAGAAAGCATCATAGAAAGCATCATAGAAAGCATCATAGAAAGTATCATAGAAAGTATCATAGAAAGTATCAGAGGTAGCATCATAGAAAGTATCATAGAAAGTATCATAGAAAGTATCAGAGGTAGCATCATAGAAAGCATCATAGAAAGCATCATAGAAAGCATCATAGAAAGTATCATAGAAAGTATCATAGAAAGTATCAGAGGTAGCATCATAGAAAGTATCATAGAAAGTATCATAGAAAGCATCATAGAAAGCATCATAGAAAGCATCATAGAAAGCATCATAGAAAGTATCATAGAAAGTATCATAGAAAGTATCAGAGGTAGCATCATAGAAAGTATCATAGAAAGTATCATAGAAAGCATCATAGAAAGTATCATAGAAAGTATCAGAGGTAGCATCATAGAAAGTATCATAGAAAGTATCATAGAAAGTATCAGAGGTAGCATCATAGAAAGCATCATAGAAAGCATCATAGAAAGCATCATAGAAAGTATCATAGAAAGTATCAGAGGTAGCATCATAGAAAGTATCATAGAAAGTATCATAGAAAGTATCATAGAAAGCATCATAGAAAGCATCATAGAAAGCATCATAGAAAGCATCATAGAAAGTATCATAGAAAGTATCATAGAAAGTATCAGAGGTAGCATCATAGAAAGTATCATAGAAAGTATCATAGAAAGCATCATAGAAAGCATCATAGAAAGCATCATAGAAAGTATCATAGAAAGTATCATAGAAAGTATCAGAGGTAGCATCATAGAAAGTATCATAGAAAGTATCATAGAAAGTATCAGAGGTAGCATCATAGAAAGTATCATAGAAAGCATCATAGAAAGCATCATAGAAAGTATCATAGAAAGTATCATAGAAAGTATCATAGAAAGTATCAGAGGTAGCATCATAGAAAGTATCATAGAAAGTATCAGAGGTAGCATCATAGAAAGTATCATAGAAAGTATCATAGAAAGTATCAGAGGTAGCATCATAGAAAGTATCATAGAAAGTATCATAGAAAGTATCATAGCGAGTCCAAAACCACACACTAAGCTCTGAGCTGCTTTAGCTGCTACTTTATTCCTAATGCTAACACGGGTCTGACTCCAAATTGCGTTCACAGACCCTCAGGAAATCCCAGAACTGTCACCTAACAGAACAGAATCTGGGCCTAAACTCATTTAGTAAAACACAATAAACATGTTCAGGAAAAGGACAAAGTCAGAGATTTACAATAAGTCTGGTTTTACTGAGACTATTTAAATGTAGATTGAGATGTGAACTTTCAACATAAGTTGTTGTCCTTTTCTGACATTAAGTGTATTTTCATGTCTCTCCATATCTCAGTGTATGGCCATGTCCTACATAGTGGACAATTAGTCTATTAGCATTATGGAACAGTCCCACACATCTCATTTAAACAGCTTCATTCTACTGAAGCTTCACTTTTTTTTACATATTTATAGATTTCCCTGGTGGTGGTGATGTGCATACAGCTGCTGCTGTTTTTATAGTTTTATGATTCATGAGTCCGGTAACAATTAAAAAATAAAAGACAACCATTATATTACTAAAGTGTGTGTGTGTGTATTTGTGTGTAGGTTTCGGAGGGCGTGTCATTACATCTGCACCCTGCGTTATTTTGAGATGTGCATCCTGCTGGTCATCGCTATGAGCAGCATCGCTCTGGCTGCTGAAGACCCCGTCTGGCCGGAGTCTCCACGTAACAACGTAGGGAGGAAGAGTCTGGACTCTGGTGTTATTCTTTTAATTTCTAATATTATAGATCATTTCATCAGTCTTTTCTCTGTTTCTCTGTAGGTTTTACGTTACTTTGACTACGTCTTCACAGGAGTTTTCACTTTTGAGATGCTGATAAAGGTAAAAAAAAACTATATATATATGTGTGTGTGTGTTTGTGTATATATTTCTTGTAGTAAGTATTAATTAATATTTATCAAGTCTTCATAGGATTATTATTAACATTATTGTGTTAAAAAATATAGGTAAAGTTAGAATTGTTATATATATCAGGACTTTATAACTTTGTAACTTTATATATATGTATATATAACAGTCTATTATTTGTATTATTGTAACTTTAATACAGTCTATTATTTATATTATTGTAACTTTAATACAGTCTATTATTTTATTATTGTAACTTTAATACAGTCTATTATTTATATTATTGTAACTTTAATACAGTCTATTATTTATATTATTGTAACTTTAATACAGTCTATTATTTGTATTATTATAACTTTAATACAGTCTATTATTTTATTATTGTAACTTTAATACAGTCTATTATTTTATTATTGTAACTTTAATACAGTCTATTATTTTATTATTGTAACTTTAATACAGTCTATTATTTATATTATTGTAACTTTAATACAGTCTATTATTTTATTATTGTAACTTTAATACAGTCTATTATTTTATTATTGTAACTTTAATACAGTCTATTATTTATATTATTGTAACTTTAATACAGTCTATTATTTTATTATTGTAACTTTAATACAGTCTATTATTTATATTATTGTAACTTTAATACAGTCTATTATTTATATTATTGTAACTTTAATACAGTCTATTATTTTATTATTGTAACTTTAATACAGTCTATTATTTTATTATTGTAACTTTAATACAGTCTATTATTTATATTATTGTAACTTTAATACAGTCTATTATTTTATTATTGTAACTTTAATACAGTCTATTATTTTATTATTGTAACTTTAATGCAGTCTATTATTTTTTTATTGTAACTTTAATACAGTCTATTATTTTATTATTGTAACTTTAATACAGTCTATTATTTGTATTATTGTAACTTTAATAGTCTATTATTTATATTATTGTAACTTTAATACAGTCTATTATTTTATTATTGTAACTTTAATACAGTCTATTATTTTATTATTGTAACTTTAATACAGTCTATTATTTATATTATTGTAACTTTAATACAGTCGATTATTTTATTATTGTAACTTTAATACAGTCTATTATTTATATTATTGTAACTTTAATACAGTCTATTATTTTATTATTGTAACTTTAATACAGTCTATTATTTTATTATTGTAACTTTAATACAGTCTATTATTTTATTATTGTTACTTTAATACAGTCTATTATTTTATTATTGTAACTTTAATACAGTCTATTATTTATATTATTGTAACTTTAATACAGTCTATTATTTTATTATTGTAACTTTAATACAGTCTATTATTTTATTATTGTAACTTTAATACAGTCTATTATTTTATTATTGTTACTTTAATACAGTCTATTATTTTATTATTATAACTTTAATACAGTCTATTATTTATATTATTGTAACTTTAATACAGTCTATTATTTATATTATTGTAACTTTAATACAGTCTATTATTTATATTATTGTAACTTTAATACAGTCTATTATTTATATTATTATAACTTTAATACAGTCTATTATTTTATTATTGTAACTTTAATACAGTCTATTATTTTATTATTGTAACTTTAATACAGTCTATTATTTTATTATTGTAACTTTAATACAGTCTATTATTTTATTATTGTAACTTTAATACAGTCTATTATTTTATTATTGTAACTTTAATACAGTCTATTATTTTATTATTGTAACTTTAATACAGTCTATTATTTTATTATTGTAACTTTAATACAGTCTATTATTTATATTATTGTAACTTTAATACAGTCTATTATTTATATTATTGTAACTTTAATACAGTCTATTATTTTATTATTGTAACTTTAATACAGTCTATTATTTATATTATTGTAACTTTAATACAGTCTATTATTTTACTATTGTAACTTTAATACAGTCTATTATTTTATTATTGTAACTTTAATACAGTCTATTATTTATATTATTGTAACTTTAATACAGTCTATTATTTATATTATTGTAACTTTAATACAGTCTATTATTTTATTATTGTAACTTTAATACAGTCTATTATTTATATTATTGTAACTTTAATACAGTCTATTATTTTATTATTGTAACTTTAATACAGTCTATTATTTTACTATTGTAACTTTAATACAGTCTATTATTTTATTATTGTAACTTTAATACAGTCTATTATTTTATTATTGTAACTTTAATACAGTCTATTATTTTATTATTGTAACTTTAATACAGTCTATTATTTTATTATTGTAACTTTAATACAGTCTATTATTTTATTATTGTAACTTTAATACAGTCTATTATTTATATTATTGTAACTTTAATACAGTCTATTATTTTATTATTGTAACTTTAATACAGTCTATTATTTTATTATTGTAACTTTAATACAGTCTATTATTTTATTATTGTAACTTTAATACAGTCTATTATTTTATTATTGTAACTTTAATACAGTCTATTATTTTATTATTGTAACTTTAATACAGTCTATTATTTTATTATTGTAACTTTAATACAGTCTATTATTTATATTATTGTAACTTTAATACAGTCTATTATTTATATTATTGTAACTTTAATACAGTCTATTATTTTATTATTGTAACTTTAATACAGTCTATTATTTATATTATTATAACTTTAATACAGTCTATTATTTTATTATTGTAACTTTAATACAGTCTATTATTTTATTATTGTAACTTTAATACAGTCTATTATTTTATTATTGTAACTGTAATACAGTCTATTATTTATATTATTATAACTTTAATACAGTCTATTATTTTATTATTGTAACTTTAATACAGTCTATTATTTTATTATTGTAACTTTAATACAGTCTATTATTTTACTATTGTAACTTTAATACAGTCTATTATTTTATTATTATAACTTTAATACAGTCTATTATTTTATTATTGTAACTTTAATACAGTCTATTATTTTATTATTGTAACTTTAATA
This sequence comes from Eupleurogrammus muticus, assembly GCA_036785175.1. Taxonomy (NCBI): domain Eukaryota; kingdom Metazoa; phylum Chordata; class Actinopteri; order Scombriformes; family Trichiuridae; genus Eupleurogrammus; species Eupleurogrammus muticus. The sequence continues at coordinate 40,845 of JAYKQN010000056.1, read as the reverse complement.
CAGTCTATTATTTTATTATTGTAATTTTAATACAGTCTATTATTTTATTATTGTAACTTTAATACAGTCTATTATTTATATTATTATAACTTTAATACAGTCTATTATTTTATTATTGTAACTTTAATACAGTCTATTATTTATATTATTGTAACTTTAATACAGTCTATTATTTTATTATTGTAACTTTAATACAGTCTATTATTTTATTATTGTAACTTTAATACAGTCTATTATTTTATTATTGTAACTTTAATACAGTCTATTATTTATATTATTGTAACTTTAATACAGTCTATTATTTTATTATTGTAACTTTAATACAGTCTATTATTTTACTATTGTAACTTTAATACAGTCTATTATTTTATTATTGTAACTTTAATACAGTCTATTATTTTACTATTGTAACTTTAATACAGTCTATTATTTTATTATTGTAACTTTAATACAGTCTATTATTTTACTATTGTAACTTTAATACAGTCTATTATTTTATTATTGTAACTTTAATACAGTCTATTATTTTACTATTGTAACTTTAATACAGTCTATTATTTTATTATTGTAACTTTAATACAGTCTATTATTTTATTATTGTAACTTTAATACAGTCTATTATTTATATTATTGTAACTTTAATACAGTCTATTATTTTATTATTGTAACTTTAATACAGTCTATTATTTTATTATTGTAACTTTAATACAGTCTATTATTTTATTATTGTAACTTTAATACAGTCTATTATTTTATTATTGTAACTTTAATACAGTCTATTATTTTACTATTGTAACTTTAATACAGTCTATTATTTTATTATTGTAACTTTAATACAGTCTATTATTTTATTATTGTAACTTTAATACAGTCTATTATTTCATTATTGTAACTTTAATACAGTCTATTATTTATATTATTATAACTTTAATACAGTCTATTATTTATATTATTGTAACTTTAATACAGTCTATTATTTTATTATTGTAACTTTAATACAGTCTATTATTTATATTATTGTAACTTTAATACAGTCTATTATTTGTATTATTGTAACTTTAATACAGTCTATTATTTTATTATTGTAACTTTAATACAGTCTATTATTTATATTATTATAACTTTAATACAGTCTATTATTTTATTATTGTAACTTTAATACAGTCTATTATTTTATTATTGTAACTTTAATACAGTCTATTATTTTATTATTGTAACTTTAATACAGTCTATTATTTTATTATTGTAACTTTAATACAGTCTATTATTTTATTATTGTAACTTTAATACAGTCTATTATTTTATTATTGTAACTTTAATACAGTCTATTATTTGTATTATTGTAACTTTAATACAGTCTATTATTTGTATTATTGTAACTTTAATACAGTCTATTATTTTATTATTGTAACTTTAATACAGTCTATTATTTTATTATTGTAACTTTAATACAGTCTATTATTTATATTATTGTAACTTTAATACAGTCTATTATTTATATTATTGTAACTTTAATACAGTCTATTATTTTATTATTGTAACTTTAATACAGTCTATTATTTTATTATTGTAACTTTAATACAGTCTATTATTTATATTATTGTAACTTTAATACAGTCTATTATTTTATTATTGTAACTTTAATACAGTCTATTATTTTATTATTGTAACTTTAATACAGTCTATTATTTTATTATTGTAACTTTAATACAGTCTATTATTTTACTATTGTAACTTTAATACAGTCTATTATTGTATTATTGTAACTTTAATACAGTCGATTATTTTATTATTGTTACTTTAATACAGTCTATTATTTTATTATTGTAACTTTAATACAGTCTATTATTTATATTATTGTAACTTTAATACAGTCTATTATTTTATTACTGTAACTTTAATACAGTCTATTATTTTATTATTGTAACTTTAATACAGTCTATTATTTATATTATTGTAACTTTAATACAGTCTATTATTTTATTATTGTAACTTTAATACAGTCTATTATTTTATTATTGTAACTTTAATACAGTCTATTATTTATATTATTGTAACTTTAATACAGTCTATTATTTTATTATTGTAACTTTAATACAGTCTATTATTTATATTATTGTAACTTTAATACAGTCTATTATTTTATTATTGTAACTTTAATACAGTCTATTATTTTATTATTGTAACTTTAATACAGTCTATTATTTTATTATTGTAACTTTAATACAGTCTATTATTTTATTATTGTAACTTTAATACAGTCTATTATTTTATTATTATAACTTTAATACAGTCTATTATTTTATTATTGTAACTTTAATACAGTCTATTATTTATATTATTATAACTTTAATACAGTCTATTATTTTATTATTGTAACTTTAATACAGTCTATTATTTTATTATTGTAACTTTAATACAGTCTATTATTTTACTATTGTAACTTTAATACAGTCTATTATTTTATTATTGTAACTTTAATACAGTCTATTATTTTATTATTGTAACTTTAATACAGTCTATTATTTTATTATTGTAATTTTAATACAGTCTATTATTTTATTATTGTAACTTTAATACAGTCTATTATTTTATTATTGTAACTTTAATACAGTCTATTATTTTATTATTGTAACTTTAATACAGTCTATTATTTTATTATTGTAATTTTAATACAGTCTATTATTTTATTATTGTAACTTTAATACAGTCTATTATTTATATTATTGTAACTTTAATACAGTCTATTATTTTACTATTGTAACTTTAATACAGTCTATTATTTTACTGTTGTAACTTTAATACAGTTAATATTCCCTGTATAACACTCATCCTTGCTGTCCGCCTACAGATGGTGGATCTGGGTCTGGTCTTGCACCAGGGTTCTTACTTCCGGGACTTGTGGAACATCCTGGACTTTATAGTGGTTAGTGGTGCTCTGGTGGCCTTCGCCTTCACGTAAGTCTCCCTCCCTCCCTACCTCCTTCCCTTCACCCCTTTTCCTCCTTCCCTCCCTCCCTCCTTCCTTCTTTCCTTTTACCTTGGAGTACAGCTTTCCTGTTTCTGTCTGTTCATCCAGAGCCACTATTCTTCTTCTTCTTCTTCTTCCTTTTTATTCTTCTTCATCTTCTCCTTTTTCTTCTTCTTCCTTTTCTTCTCCTTCGTCTTTTTTCTTCTTCTTCTTCTTTCTCTTCTTCTTCTCCCTTTCCTCCTTCTTCTTCTTCTTCTTCCTCCTCTTCTTCTTCTTCCTGGTCAGTTTTCTACATTAACCCCTCCCCCCTTCCCCCCTATGTGAGGTGAGGTCCACCCTTACACCTGTAACCCTTTAGTGCCTAGGTGTTTCTAGAGGTAAGGCCCTGACCTGCTCCACCAACAGGTACTGCACCTCCTTCACCTTGTGCACCTCCTTCACCTTGTGCACCTCCTTCACCTTGTGCACCTCCTTCACCTTGTGTACCTCCTGCACATCCTTGACCTCCTGCACCTTCTTAACCCTCTTCACTCCTACACCTCCTCCACCTCCTCCATCTCCTCCACCTCCTACACCACCTTGTCCTCCTTCACCTCCTTCACCCCCTTCACCATCCATTTAATCCATACATGTTGAATGAAATGTCCAGGGTGGAACTGATCCTGGATCTGTTTATCTTAGTAAAAGTGGACTGATTCTAAAAAAAATGACCCAGTTTAACGCTGTTAAACAGCTTGGTTATCTCTGTAGATTCTACTGTTCTACTAGAACTACTATAGAAACATCATGATCTATGAGCAGCAGAGTTATTCTTCAGGCTTGTCGTCTTTTCTTCTGTAATAAGGTAAATAAACAGCTGAATCTGACCTTACAGAATTAAACAGAATCTGTTGATGCTGATGATGACCACTTTATCAACCAAATATATTTTACATTTCATTGGAGCTTCATAAAATGAGAGTGGGAGTAGAACAAAATAATTTAATAGGATTAATGTGATAACTGCACTGCTTCATCTCTCCTTATTACATCAGTTATTAGTTGTAAAGGCCTCTGTTTCACCTTCACCACCTGACCTCTCTGACCCCTCCCCTCACACTGACCCCTCCCCTCACACTGACCCCTCCCCTCACACTGACCCCTCCCCTCACACTGACCCCTCCCCCTCACACTGACCCCTCCCCTCACACTGACCCCTCCCCCTCACACTGACCCCTCCCCTCACACTGACCCCTCCCCCTCTCACTGACCCCTCCCCCTCCTAACTGATTCATATTAAGCTGATGAGTCTACATGAGTCTATAAGAGTCTATAAGAGTCTACATGGGTCTATAAGAGTCTACATGAGTCTATCAGAGTCTATAAGAGTCTACATGGGTCTATAGGAGTCTACATGGGTCTATAAGAGTCTACATGAGTCTACATGGGTCTATAGGAGTCTACCTGGGTCTATAAGAGTCTACATGAGTCTATAAGAGTCTACATGAGTCTATAAGAGTCTATAAGAGTCTACATGGGTCTATAGGAGTCTACATGGGTCTACATGAGTCTACATGGGTCTACATGAGTCTACATGGGTCTACATGGGTCTATAGGAGTCTACATGGGTCTATAGGAGTCTACATGGGTCTATAGGAGTCTACATGAGTCTATAGGAGTCTACATGAGTCTACATGGGTCTACAAGACTCTACATGAGTCTACATGAGTCTTTAGGAGTCTACATGGGTCTATAGGAGTCTACCTGGGTCTATAAGAGTCTACATGAGTCTACATGGGTCTACATGAGTCTACATGAGTCTACATGGGTCTATAAGAGTCTACATGAGTCTACATGGGTCTATAGGAGTCTACCTGGGTCTATAAGAGTCTACATGAGTCTACATGGGTCTATAAGAGTCTACATGAGTCTACATGGGTCTACACTTAGACCTTCTGCAGTACATGAAGTTGTGGCTCTGAATGATTCTGTAACGTCAGTGACAGAATTCAACTCTTATTTTGAAAAGCAGAACTTCAAGCACCTGACTTCAGGTAATTTCAGAGTGAAATCAGAGTTTGAGCTTCATCCTTCAGAGTCCTACTGAATCCTCCTGAACCAGCAGTTCTGTCCCTGATCCACTTCATATTGTTCTTTGTGTTTCTCTGTATTTTCAGTGTTTCTGTCCTAAACCAAGTCTTCTCTTTCCTCTTTGTTTTACATATTTATATGTGGGCAAACTTTAAAATGTGTGTGTGTGTCAGTGGATAAATATTCTTATATTACACTAAGACTGAAATATTATATGATAAAATACATTTATTTCAGTGATACACCACTGTTCAACAGTCAGACAATTTAGTGTTTTCCGCACATTTCTTATCAAATGACTTACAAAATGAATAGAAAATACAGTCAAGACATTGATGAGGTTAGAAATAATGGTTTTTATTTGAATTGTTTTTCCATTAAAGAATGCCTTTTCTAAGCATCTAAACTGTTATCTAATTAGCAGTTAGCTTTTATTGTAATTAACCAACACACTGTACCATTAGAACACACCTCAATTCACCTATTAAGATATTACATTAAAAACAGACATTTACAGCTAGTGTAATAATTTTCCACATTAACAATGTATAGAGTGGATTTCTGACCAGTTTAATGTTTAATGATCTTCATGGGAAAAAATAATGACATTTTTAAGCGACCTGACATTTTAAAGATTAGTGTATATTACATAAACTCATCATTTCCAACCCTTTATGACAGTGGTGTCAAACTGAATGTTTTATTTGCTGTTTTTTAGAAGAGAAGTGACATTAATTTGTATTCACAAAGAAAGAACAAATAAAATAAAGTGATGACAAAACCAAGTTAATAAAAAGAATGTATTAAAACGATACAGAAAAGAAAACTTTAGCTTTATAATATAATAGCTTTAGCTTTAGCCTAATGTGAACCTCAGTTCCTGTTTCATCAGTGCTTTTCTGTCAGCGATGGAGCAGCAGTGATCTAACAACAGGAGCCTTGTTTTATTTTTTATTTTGCTCTTTTTTGTGTCATTATGGATGTTTTTCCCTCGAATTCCCTCTTTTCTCCGTGTCCCATTCTGTTTCTCTCTCCTCCTCTGTCTCTGTCTCTTTTCTTTCGTCTCGTTCGGACGACTCCAGCGGCGGCGGGTAAATTTTACCTTCAACCTCCTCATTTCTCCCTTCTGCCTGTTTTCTTCTAGTCACACGATTCCTCTTCATCCTCATCACATGACTCGTCTGAACTCTGTGTCCATTGTTCACCATGGAAAAGTCCATTCAAACAAAACTGAACACAAACACAACTTAACATCAAACACCTGAGGATCATACACACCTGAACAGCACAAAAAACCTAACAGCAAACACATCTGAACATCAAACACACCTGAACATCAAACACATCTGAACATCAAACACATCTGAACATCAAACACAACTGAACATCAAACACATCTGAACATCTAACACATCTGAACAGCAAACACAACTGAACATCAAACACAACTTAACATCAAACACAACTTAACAACAAACACAACTGAACATCAAACACAACTTAACAACAAACACAACTTAACATCAAACACAACTTAACATCAAACACAACTTAACAACAAACACAACTTAACAACAAACACAACTTAACAACAAACACAACTGAACATCAAACACAACTTAACATCAAACACAACTTAACAACAAACACAACTTAACAACAAACACAACTTAACATCAAACACAACTTAACATCAAACACAACTAAACATCAAACACAACTTAACAACAAACACAACTTAACATCAAACACAACTTAACATCAAACACAACTTAACAACAAACACAACTTAACAACAAACACAACTTAACATCAAACACAACTTAACATCAAACACAACTTAACATCAAACACAACTAAACATCAAACACAACTTAACAACAAACACAACTTAACAACAAACACAACTTAACAACAAACACAACTAAACATCAAACACAACTAAACATCAAACACATCTGAACCTTAAGTTGCATCAAATCTTCAACTGTCTCACACAGAAACATTTGATATTTGAATGAATCACAGATCAGTAGCTGTAAATGAAACAATAAAGTCTCCATATGAGGAAATATCAGACACGTGTTCTCACACACACACAACCATCAGTCACCATCTGCTGTGATGGTGTGTGTGTCTGTGTGTGTGACAGCTGTTAAACAGCTGTTTTCTTCCTTTAGGAAAAATATCAATGACCTTCTCACTTGAATCTCTTTAATCTTTATTCTGGATGTGTGAAATGTTTAGAAAGATCAGGGCAGACTTAAAGGAGAATTTCAGCATTTTTCTACATGGACACACCAAACTTTAAGGGTTTGTTGATCTGAACAGAAACACTTTGTTTCAGTGTTGATGAAGCTGCAGCAGCAGGCTAGCTGGATTTACTCAATAAATGGTGTTTGTTTCCTGTTTCCTCCCAAAACTCACCAGCAGGTCTGTTGACCTTATAGGAAGAACTTCAAAAAACATAAACCACAGAGTGAAACAGTTTCATATGATCCAGTGTGAGACACATGAAAAACATCCTAACAGATATGACAAATAATTGTTATAGAACTAAACTGGAAAAGCTGCACCTCAGTTACAGCTGTGCAGCAAACATCTGGTTTTTGAGTGGTGGCAAAATGCAAAAAAAAATCATTGTCAGATCTGAGAGACTAAAAGTTTTGAAAACGTCATCCAGGTTGAAAAATGAAATTCTCTTGTTTTAGCAGCAGTTTCTAGCCTAAGTTACTGTTTCTTTAGATTCTCATTTATTTGGTTTGGCACTAAATCAGTTTATTTACTCACTATAGTATTAAAAGTACTATATAATGTATTAAAGTTGATGCTTTGAGATTCATGAAAAGTTGTTTTTTGTTACACATACACCAGAAAGTTCTGGAACAAAAGAGGTTTGACACAGCATTTTATATCTTTGTCTTTGCCTATGAGACAAGATTCCAAATATTCAGAATATTCCAAATAGTCCAAATATTCCATGCTGTTTGAACAATGCTGTGACTCCACCGGACCTGGTGGAAGTTTTTAGAAACGAGTCATTAAAAGAGAGAGTTTGGCTGTTGATGTCACTAGAGACATACCCTGATGAGGATGTTCCCTAAGGATTTATTTTGAATAGATCTTAATTTTAATAGATATGTATGTTATATACTGTGTGGTACAGCCAGGAGGCCAGTTAAGGGTACGTCCATGATTCTGATCCAGAACAGTGGGCAGCAGGCTTGACTTCAGGCTGATTTTTGCTTCTATTTCGTTTATGGCTCAGACGTCGTAAACCTAATGTCGTCGCTCCACATCTGGA
>JAYKQN010000056.1:0-27500 GCA_036785175.1 Eupleurogrammus muticus | reverse complement strand
TCATCACCATAATCACCATCATCATCATCATCACCATCATCACCATCATCATCATCATCACCATCATCACTGTCACCCTCACCATCATCATCATCATCATTATCATCACCATCATCATCATCATCATCATCATCATCATCATCATCATCACCATCATCATCATCATCATCACCATCACCGTCATCATCATCATCATCATCACCATCATCATCACCATCATCATCATCACCATCATCATCATCATCACCATCATCATCGTCATCATCACCATCATCATCATCATCATCACCATAATCACCATCATCATCATCACCATCACCATCATCATCATCATCACCATCATCACCATCATCATCATCATCATCATCACCATCATCATCACCGTCATCATCATCATCATCATCATCATCACCATCATCATCACCATCATCATCATCATCATCATCATCATCATCACCATCATCATCGTCGTCATCACCATCATCATCATCATCACCATCATCACCATCATCATCATCATCATCATCGTCGTCATCACCATCATCATCATCATCATCACACCTCTAAACATATTAATAGCATTTATTATATTCACAACAGAAACCATAGCACAAATAGTGTTTTATTATGTATGTCATTATATATATATATATATATATATAAAATGTATATATATTTTTATATATATAATGTACTTTTCATAATTTCTCCTAATATTAGATTTAATTCAATGATAAGATAAGATAAGACTTTATTGATTTTTGTCTGTTACTGCAGTGTACAGAATAAAGAAAAAGAAAAGAAAAGCTAAAGAAGATTAAAAAAAACTATAAAAAATAAAAATATACATCATGTACAAATTCGCAGAATTTGTTGGTCAGCATACACAGTATGCATTATGGACATAGAATGGAGAGAAAATACTAATAAATAGTAAGAAAAGAGTATGCATAAGCAAAGCATATATACATACATACATGCACGTACACACATATTTACATATACTGTATATACGGACATACATATCCACACACATACACACATGTACACATACATAGCTAATGCACACTTAAGGTGCAGGATGTGTGTGAAGAGAAAAGTGACCAGTGGTGGAAAAAAGTTTTCTTCTAATCACATTATAGGGCATTAAAACAGTGAATATAATAAGTATAAAATTATTTTGTAACATTCACATTTACATATACTCTGTGTGTGTGTGTGTGTGTGTGTGTGTGTGTGTGTGTGTGTGTGTTATTGATAGTAGGAGATGTTTCTGTTCTGTCTGACAGTCATTTCTGCCTTTATTTTTATTATCACTTTAATAAACCGTTTTTTTTGCTTTATACTCCAGGGTTGTTTCCTGTTATTTCTGACACTTCCTGTCTCCTCCATGTTTCTCTCCTTGTCTCTTCTCTTCCTTCTCATCGTCTCTTTTCCCGTTGACAGAATTATTTCAAAGACGCCTGGAACATCTTTGACTGTGTGACAGTCCTGGGCAGCATCACCGACATCCTGGTCACGGAGCTGGGGGTGAGTAGCAGGACGTGATGTTTGAGGATCGCCACCACGTGTTCAAGGAGATCAGTTAGCATGTTTACAGAGGTCAGCTGAGTTAAAGGCTTTTAACTGTGGTGAAAGACAGAGAAACCAGACCCCTGCAGCTCCAAGCCACACAGGCAGGAAACAGGTGGGAAACAGGCGGGAAACAGGCAGGAGACAGGCAGGAAACAGGTGGGAAACAGGCGGGAAACAGGCAGGAGACAGGCAGGAAACAGGTGGGAAACAGGCGGGAAACAGGCAGGAGACAGGCAGGAAACAGGTGGGAAACAGGCGGGAAACAGGCAGGAAACAGGTGGGAAACAGGCAGGAAACAGGTGGGAAACAGGCGGGAAACAGGCAGGAAACAGGTGGGAAACAGGCAGGAAACAGGTGGGAAACAGGCGGGAAACAGGCAGGAAACAGGTGGGAAACAGGCAGGAAACAGGTGGGAAACAGGCAGGAAACAGGTGGGAAACAGGTGGGAAACAGGCAGGAGACAGGTGGGAAACAGGCGGGAAACAGGCAGGAAACAGGTGGGAAACAGGCAGGAAACAGGTGGGAAACAGGCAGGAAACAGGTGGGAAACAGGCGGGAAACAGGCAGGAGACAGGCAGGAAACAGGTGGGAAACAGGCGGGAAACAGGCAGGAGACAGGCAGGAAACAGGTGGGAAACAGGCGGGAAACAGGCAGGAAACAGGTGGGAAACAGGCGGGAAACAGGCAGGAAACAGGCAGGAGACAGGCAGGAAACAGGTGGGAAACAGGCGGGAAACAGGTGGGAAATCCAATATCTGGATAAGTGGGGTCCAGCTTCAGGTGGATCAGGTGCAGGTTCAGGTGGATCAGGTGCAGGTTCAGGTGGATCCGGTGCAGGTTCAGGGGGATCAGGTGCAGGTTCAGGTGGATCCGGTGCAGGTTCAGGTGGATCCGGTGCAGGTTCAGGGGGATCAGGTGCAGGTTCAGGTGGTTCAGTTGCAGGTTCAGGTGGATCAGGTGGTTCAGGTGCAGGTTCAGGTGGTTCAGGTGCAGTTTCAGGTGGATCATGTGCAGGTTCAGGTGGATCAGGTGCAGGTTCAGGTGGTTCAGGTGCAGGTTCAGGTGGATCAGGTGCAGGTTCAGGTGGTTCAGGTGCAGGTTCAGGTGGACTGGATGCCAGTTCAGGTGCTGCAGCCTGGTTGATTTACCTGAAAGCTGAAAACACCTGATATTTATATCATTTTCAGTCTGTTTTAAACTAAACACAGTTCCTCACACACCTGAAGGGTGAATAGAAACCTGACAGTTTTAACTCTAATGTTCAGGTTGTTGTCACAGAGAAGAAGGAGAGAATCATGTAACACGTTGGTTTAAAGTTTTAAAACTTCAATATTCACAGATTAAAGTTTAAAACTTGAATTTGTGGATTTAAGTTTAGAAACACAATAATAATAATGACTCAGTAGAATTCAATAAGTTAGATTTCCTACAGATACAGATTAAATTCCATTCCTGATTATTGGTCTGATTATTGATTATTGGTTAACGTGTGTGTTGTACAATCCTCTGTTCCCTTTCCTGTGATGACTATTGATTTCTTCTTGTTTTTTATCTTTTTACATGCTTTCTTTAATTCGTCCACAAACTTAACGACGATCTACTGTAATCTACTTGGCCCCGCCCCCTTCTCCCCCCAACACCCACCACCACTACTACTACTACTTCCTGTGATTCCATCCAATCAAAATGCACTATGAATCCTCTGTGTCGCCATGACGACCGGCTTGGTCAATATCTCTGGTTGTTCTTCGAACCAACCAAAAATCCAAAAATTTGCTGCTATAAACCATATGTCTGCAACATCCACATGTAGATGGTTTGTAATTTTTTGGAGATCTATTATTATTATTTTAATGCGTCTGTTCTATCTGCATCCACCCGTGACATGTGACATGTGAAATGTGCATGTTTGGCTTGATCCCAGAACCAGACCATGACGGGAATTCTAAATATGGAATGTTTGGTTTTGTTTCATCATTTCTCTACTAGTCGCTGCATCAAAATCTATAGATTTTTATTCTATTGATACTATATAGTAGTTTATATAGAACCCTTCTGGTACAATTAGTTCAGTATTGAGTAGAATTACCTCAAACAAATAAGATTTTTTCACCTGAGTGAAAGACCAGACTATGAAGTGGAATCACACACACACACACACACACACACACACTGCAGTGACTGGTAGAGTGTTCCAAAGCTTCGCCTGTGGCAGAGAGAACAAATGATGCATGTTGCCCCTTGCATGTCTTTGACACGAAACCTTTATTTTCACACACACACACACACACACACACACACACACACACACACACACACACACACACACACACACACACACACACAGTGTAAAACATGACCTGCATGTGCCTGCTGCCAGTCCAAGTTTCAACCTCTTTGCTCTTTACTGTGGTGAATGGTTGAAGAACTTTCTGTATAAATAACAGTGTTATAAATAATATCAGGCTGAATTGACCTGTTATCCTGTGAAACGATCAGGCTGTTAAAGGTGAAGATGAATGGATCCAGATATAAAGACTCCAGGTGTCCTTCAACCGCTCCCTCTCCTTCTCATTTGACTGTGACATCACAACAACACGTCACGTGACTCTAGCAGCCAATCGCTGGCCCGCTGTTCCTTGTCCATGGGTCACATCTGCATCAAGTCCCGTGTGTTTCTGCCTTGAGAGAACTAGTGCATTTGGTTGTGTCTCCTCCCAGAATCGGTGCTGAGGTCCGTGCACTTACCTCCTCACAATGACCCTGTCGACCCAATCCTGATGAACCCAGCTGGTTCTGATCATTTCTGTTGGTTTATGACAAGCTTGTTGGAGCCTTGCTGTTTTTACTTTGGTTTGCTTTGACTTGTTTGGCTCCCGGTTCTTTCATTTCTTTTTTTGAGTTGGAATCTTTTCCATTTGTTTTTGACTGTTTTTCCCTCATTTTTTATGTTTGTTCACGGGAAAAAACAAGCTGCTCTCTCGCTTTATTCCAACTTGTGTCCTCCGTCTCCATGGTTTCTGCTGTAGAACAACTTCATCAACCTGAGCTTCCTGAGGCTGTTCAGAGCAGCTCGTCTCATCAAGCTGCTGCGGCAGGGAGAAACCATCCGGATCCTGCTGTGGACCTTCGTCCAGTCCTTCAAGGTTTATTATACACACGCACACACACACACACACACACACACACACACACACACACACACACACAGTTAATACAGACAGACACACACACACACACACACAGTTAATACAGACAGACACACACACACACACACACAGTTAATACAGACAGACACACACACACACACACACACACACACACAGTTAATACAGACAGACACACACACACACACACACACACACACACAGTTAATACAGACAGACACACACACACACACACACACACACACACACACAGTTAATACAGACAGACACACACACAAACACACAGTTAATACAGACAGACACACACACACACACACACACACACACACACAGTTAATACAGACAGACACACACACAAACACACAGTTAATACAGACAGACACACACACACACAGTTAATACACACAAACACACAGTTAATACAGACAGACACACACACACACACACACACACACACACACACAGTTAATACAGACAGACACACACACAAACACACAGTTAATACAGACAGACACAAACACACACACACACACACACACACAGTTAATACAGACAGACACACACACAAACACACAGTTAATACAGACAGACACACACACAAACACACAGTTAATACAGACAGACACACACACACACACACACACACACACAGTTAATACAGACAGACACACACAAACACACAGTTAATACAGACAGACACACACACACACACACACACACACACACACACAGTTAATACAGACAGACACACACACAAACACACAGTTAATACAGACAGACACACACACACACACACACACACACACACAGTTAATACAGACAGACACACACACAAACACACAGTTAATACAGACAGACACACACACACACACACACACACACACAGTTAATACAGACAGACACACACACAAACACACAGTTAATACAGACAGACACACACACACACAAACAGTTAATACAGACAGACACACACACACAAACAGTTAATACAGACAGACACACACACACACACACACACACACAGTTAATACAGACAGACACACACACACACACAGTTAATACAGACAGACACACACAAACACACAGTTAATACAGACAGACACACACACACACACAGTTAATACAGACAGACACACACACACACACAGTTAATACAGACAGACACACACACACAAACAGTTAATACAGACAGACACACACACACACACACACACACACAGTTAATACAGACAGACACACACACACACACAGTTAATACAGACAGACACACACAAACACACAGTTAATACAGACAGACACACACACACACAAACAGTTAATACAGAAAGACACACACACAAACACACAGTTAATACAGACAGACACACACACACACAGTTAATACAGACAGACACACACACACACAAACAGTTAATACAGACAGACACACACACACACACAGTTAATACAGACAGACACACACACACACAGTTAATACAGACAGACACACACACACACAAACAGTTAATACAGACAGACACACACACACACACAGTTAATACAGACAGACACACACACACAAACAGTTAATACAGACAGACACACACACACACAGTTTATACAGACAGACACACACACACACAGTTAATACAGACAGACACACACACACACACAAACAGTTAATACAGACAGACACACACACACAAACAGTTAATACAGACAGACACACACAAACACACAGTTAATACAGACAGACACACACACACACACACAGTTAATACAGACAGACACACACACACACACACAGTTAATACAGACAGACACACACACACAAACAGTTAATACAGACAGACACACACACAAACACACAGTTAATACAGACAGACACACAGTTAATACAGACAGACACACACACACAAACAGTTAATACAGACAGACACACACACACACAAACAGTTAATACAGACAGACACACACACACACACAGTTAATACAGACAGACACACACACACACAAACAGTTAATACAGACAGACACACACACACACAGTTAATACAGACAGACACACACACACACAAACAGTTAATACAGACAGACACACACACACACACAGTTAATACAGACAGACACACACACACACAAACAGTTAATACAGACAGACACACACACACAAACAGTTAATACAGACAGACACACACACACAAACAGTTAATACAGACAGACACACAGTTAATACAGACAGACACACACACACAGTTAATACAGACAGACACACACACACACACAAACAGTTAATACAGACAGACACACACACAAACACACAGTTAATACAGACAGACACACACACAAACACACAGTTAATACAGACAGACACACACACACACACACAGTTAATACAGACACACACACACACACAGTTAATACAGACAGACAGACACACACACACAAAGTTAATACAGACACACACACACACACACACAAACACACACACACACAGTTAATACACACACACACAAACAGTTAATACAGACAGACACACACACACACACAGTTAATACAGACAGACACACACACACAGTTAATACAGACAGACACACACACACACACAGTTAATACAGACAGACACACAGTTAATACAGACAGACACACACACACAGTTAATACAGACAGACACACAGTTAATACAGACAGACACACACACACAGTTAATACAGACAGACACACACACACACAAACAGTTAATACAGACAGACACACACACACACAAACAGTTAATACAGACAGACACACACACACACACACATAGACATACACACAGACACACACACACACACAGTTAATACAGACAGACACACACACAAACAGTTAATACAGACAGACACACACACACAGTTAATACAGACAGACACACACACACACACACACAGTTAATACAGACAGACACACACACACACACAAACAGTTAATACAGACAGACACACACACACACACACACAGTTAATACAGACAGACACACACACACACAGTTAATACAGACAGACACACAGTTAATACAGACAGACACACACACACACACACAGTTAATACAGACAGACACACACACACAAACAGTTAATACAGACAGACACACACACACAGTTAATACAGACAGACACACACACACACAAACAGTTAATACAGACAGACACACACACACACAAACAGTTAATACAGACAGACACACACACACACACAGTTAATACAGACAGACACACACACACACAAACAGTTAATACAGACAGACACACACACACACACAGTTAATACAGACAGACACACACACACACACACACAGTTAATACAGACAGACACACACACACACACACACAGTTAATACAGACAGACACACACACACACACAGTTAATACAGACAGACACACACACACACACACACAGTTAATACAGACAGACACACACACACACACAAACAGTTAATACAGACAGACACACACACACACACACACAGTTAATACAGACAGACACACACACACACACAGTTAATACAGACAGACACACAGTTAATACAGACAGACACACACACACACACACAGTTAATACAGACAGACACACACACACAAACAGTTAATACAGACAGACACACACACACAGTTAATACAGACAGACACACACACACACACACACAGTTAATACAGACAGACACACAGTTAATACAGACAGACACACACACACACACACAGTTAATACAGACAGACACACACACACAAACAGTTAATACAGACAGACACACACACACACACAGTTAATACAGACAGACACACACACACACAAACAGTTAATACAGACAGACACACACACACACACAGTTAATACAGACAGACACACAGTTAATACAGACAGACACACACACACACACACAGTTAATACAGACAGACACACACACACAAACAGTTAATACAGACAGACACACACACACACACAGTTAATACAGACAGACACACACACACACAAACAGTTAATACAGACAGACACACACACACACACAGTTAATACAGACAGACACACACACACACAAACAGTTAATACAGACAGACACACACACACACAGTTAATACAGACAGACACACACACACACAAACAGTTAATACAGACAGACACACACACACACAAACAGTTAATACAGACAGACACACACACACACACAAACAGTTAATACAGACAGACACACACACACACAGTTAATACAGACAGACACACACACACACAAACAGTTAATACAGACAGACACACACACACACACAGTTAATACAGACAGACACACACACACACACACACAGTTAATACAGACAGACACACACACACACACAGTTAATACAGACAGACACACACACACAAACAGTTAATACAGACAGACAGACACACACACACAGTTAATACAGACAGACACACACACACACACACAAACAGTTAATACAGACAGACACACACACACACACAGTTAATACAGACAGACACACACACAAACACACAGTTAATACAGACAGACACACACACAAACACACAGTTAATACAGACAGACACACACACAAACACAGTTAATACAGACAGACACACACACACACACAGTTAATACAGACACACACACACACACACACAGTTTATACAGACAGACACACACACAAAC
The DNA here is from genome assembly GCA_036785175.1 of Eupleurogrammus muticus. Taxonomy (NCBI): domain Eukaryota; kingdom Metazoa; phylum Chordata; class Actinopteri; order Scombriformes; family Trichiuridae; genus Eupleurogrammus; species Eupleurogrammus muticus. The sequence continues at coordinate 18,098 of JAYKQN010000056.1, read as the reverse complement.
ACAGTTAATACAGACAGACACACACACACACACAGTTAATACAGACACACACACACACACACAGTTAATACGGACACACACACACACAGTTAATACAGACACACACACACACACACACAGTTAATACAGACACACACACACACACACACACACACACAAACACACACATAGACATACACACAGACACACACACACACACACATAGACATACACACAGACACACACACACACACATAAACATACACACAGACACACACACACACACACACACATAGACATACACACAGACACACACACATAGACATACACACATACACACAGACACACACACACATAGACATACACACAGACACACACACACATAGACATACACACAGACACACACACACACACACACATAGACATACACACAGACACATACACACACACACATAGACATACACACAGACACACACACACATAGACATACACAGACATACACACAGACACACACACACACACATAGACATACACACAGACACACACACACATAGACATACACATAGACATACACAGACATACACATAGACACACACACACATAGACATACACACATACACACACACACACACACACACATAGACACACACATAGACATACGCATAGACATACACATAGACATACACATAGACATACACACAGACACACACACAGACACACATAGACATACACACATACACACACACACGCACATAGACATACACATAGACACACACACACACACACACACACATAGACATACACACAGACACACACACACACACACACATAGACATACACACAGACACACACACACATAGACATACACATAGACATACACACAGACACACACACACATAGACATACACACAGACACACACACACATAGACATACACACAGACACACACACAGACACACATAGACACACACACATAGACATACACACAGACACACACACACATAGACATACACACAGACACACACACACATAGACATACACACAGACACACACACAGACACACATAGACACACACACATAGACATACACATAGACACATGTTTGTTTAAGACCCAGATACTATCAAACTGATCAATATTCATAATTAGTAAATCAAACACCATATCAATCTTTGTGTTTTTGTGTGTCTGAGCTGCATAAAGAGTTTTATGGGATGTCTCCTCAGGCGCTGCCCTACGTCTGCCTCCTCATCGCCATGCTGTTCTTCATTTACGCCATCATCGGGATGCAGGTGACTCAGCCTGGAGACACACATTCAGAACATTTACATCATGAAAATGAACATGGGAGTGAGGAGGAGGAAGAGGATGATGATGGTGATGATGGTGGTGGTGATGATGATGATGATGGTGGTGGTGGTGGTGGTGGTGGTGGTGATGATGATTGTGATGGTGGTGGTGGTGGTGATTATGATGATGATGATGGTGATGATGGTGATGATGGTGGTGGTGATGATGGTGGTGATGATGGTGGTGATGATGGTGGTGGTGGTGATGATGATGGTGATGGTGGTGATGGTAATGATGATGATGATGAAGATGAAAAAGATGATGATGATGATGATGGTGGTGGTGATGATGATGATGGTGATGATGATGGTGATGATGATGATGATGATGGTGATGATGATGATGATGGTGATGATGATGGTGATGGTGATGATGATGATGGTGATGGTGATGATGATGATGGTGATGATGATGGTGATGGTGATGATGATGATGATGATGGTGATGGTGATGATGATGATGATGGTGATGATGATGGTGATGGTGATGATGATGATGATGGTGGTGATGGTGGTGGTGATGATGATGATGGTGGTGATGATGATGATGGTGATGATGATGATGATGATGGTGATGATGATGATGATGGTGATGATGATGATGATGATGATGATGATGATGATGGTGGTGATGGTAATGATGATGATGATGAAGATGAAAAAGATGATGATGATGATGATGGTGGTGGTGATGATGATGATGGTGGTGATGATGATGATGATGATGATGGTGGTGGTGGTGATGATGATGGTGGTGATGATGATGGTGATGATGGTGGTGATGATGATGATGGTGATGATGGTGATGATGGTGGTGGTGATGATGATGATGGTGATGATGATGATGGTGGTGGTGGTGATGATGATGATGGTGATGATGGTGATGATGATGATGATGGTGATGATGGTGGTGATGATGGTGGTGGTGATGATGATGATGGTGATGATGGTGAGGATGCACATGGTGGTGGTGATGATGAAGAAGATGGTGATGATGGTGGTGGTGATGATGGTGGTGGTGATGATGATGATGATGATGATGGTGATGATGGTGGTGGTGATGATGATGATGGTGATGATGATGATGGTGGTGGTGATGATGATGATGATGATGATGTTGGTGATGTTGGTGATGATGGTGATGATGGTGTTGGCTAAATGCACTCTGTGGTGTTCCAGCTGTTTGGGAACATTGCTATAGAAGAAGATGGAGAAAGTGCCATCAACCAACACAACAACTTCAGGACCTTCATCCAGGCCCTGATGCTGCTCTTCAGGTGACAAACAACCACATTTAAACACAAACTGTGGAAATGAATAATCAATCCTTTTGACTGTTTTTTTTTAAATACTGTTTCTTGTAAATATATCATATGTGTGTGTGTGTGTGTGTGTGTGTGTGTAGGAGTGCGACCGGCGAGGCGTGGCATGACATCATGCTGGCATGTCTGGGGAAGAAGGACTGCGACCCGCTCTCAGAGATCTCGGGGCCAGACTGTGGAAGCCAGTTCGCGTACCTCTACTTCGTCTCCTTCATCTTCTTCTGCTCCTTCCTGGTGAGGAGGACCACTTCCTGCGTCTTTCTGCTCCCCGCCTCCTTGTGGTGTCACACACACGCATCTGCAAAGAGAGAGAAATGTTCCATGTTTTAATCTGGTTTATTTAATAGATTTTATTGTTAGATATTGAATCATACTTGTGCTTTTTTTATTATTCTAAACTGCCCTTACTTTAAAAAGTATGTACATTCATGCATGTTTATGTCTGAATGTTAAATTTATTAAAGGTTTAGATACTAAAAAAAACTAAAAGTTTTAATTAGATTGGATTTAAATTAAATATGGAAGCTTTTGAACTACTACCTTTGATCTACATAATCCATTTTAGTACCAACAATAAGCAGTAGAAATAATTCCATCCTTATGGATTTAAATAAAAATCTTTTGGTAAAATTAAAGTAAATTCTACTCAAAATATTTGTTCTGTTAGTACTGAAAAAAGTAAATAATAAAAAAAAGATGAGCAGTTAAAAAAAAATTCTATCTTGGTTTAGATAATATAATTCATCAAACTACTTGACATAATGAAATAAGTAATTTTATGTGTGTGTGTGTGTGTGTGTGTGTGTGTGTAGATGCTCAACCTGTTCGTAGCTGTCATCATGGATAACTTTGAGTACCTGACCAGGGACTCCTCCATCCTGGGACCTCACCACCTGGACGAGTACGTCAGGATCTGGGCTGAGTATGATCCTGCTGCCTGGTGAGTGCCCAAAAACACACACACATGAACACACACACACACACACACATAAACAAGTAAATCATATCTCATACTGTGTGTTTGCTTTAGTAAAATCATACAAACTCTAACATCATCATATGAGACCTATTTATATATATTATTATTTCATATCAATATGCTGCAACTGATGAGCTTCTAAAACAACAGCAGCAGGTTTTCTTACATTTTTTTATTTTTGTTTAGTTTGGGTTGGTAAAGCATATTTGCTAATTTTAGTTTAGTAGATTTTTTTGTAATAAAGTGTATTTATTTGTTGGGGTTTGAAAAATCCTGAAATTGGTGCAGAGCATAAAAAAGGATTAAACTGATTAATCTGGCCAGAATGAAATAATCTGACACTATTTTATTTAGTTGTCTGGTTTTGTATTTTTTGTTTTTATTTCTTTTACAATAACCATGTTGGTTGCTAGGACTGAGTATTCTCTCACCAGGTCGTCTCACACCTCCCCCTCCTATTTTTCTATAAAGTCGAATATCTCCCTTCCTCCCAAACCTTCTCCACCCTGGAGTCTGTACACAGCCTCAACATAAATCTCATCAACCTCCCTGTGGTAGAGCAGATGTTTTCGCATCAGTTAAAGGCCTCACCTGTTGAAGGCCTCACCTATTGAAGGCCTCACCTGTTGAAGGCCTCATCTGTTGAAGGCTTCACCTGTGAAGGCCTCACCTGTTGAAGGCTTCACCTGTGAAGGCCTCACCTGTTGAAGGCTTCACCTGTGAAGGCCTCACCTGTTGAAGGCCTCACCTGTTGAAGGCCTCACCTGTTGAAGGCTTCACCTTTTGAAGGCCTCACCTGTGAAGGCCTCACCTGTGAAGGCCTCACCTGTTGAAGGCCTCACCTGTTGAAGGCCTCTCCTGTTGAAGGCTTCACCTGTGAAGGCCTCACCTGTGAAGGCTTCACCTGTTGAAGGCCTCACCTATTGAAGGCCTCACCTGTTGAAGGCTTCACCTTTTGAAGGCCTCACCTGTGAAGGCTTCACCTGTGAAGGCCTCACCTGTTGAAGGCCTCACCTGTTGAAGGCTTCACCTGTTGAAGGCCTCTCCTGTTGAAGGCTTCACCTGTGAAGGCCTCACCTGTTGAAGGCTTCACCTGTGAAGGCCTCATCTGTTGAAGGCTTCACCTGTGAAGGCCTCACCTGTTGAAGGCCTCACCTGTTGAAGGCTTCACCTGTTGAAGGCCTCACCTGTTGAAGGCTTCACCTGTGAAGGCCTCATCTGTTGAAGGCTTCACCTGTGAAGGCCTCACCTGTGAAGGCCTCAACTGTTAAGGCCTCACCTGTTGAAGGCCTCACCTGTTGAAGGCTTCACCTGTTGAATGCCTCACCTGTTGAAGGCTTCACCTGTGAAGGCCTCATCTGTTGAAGGCTTCACCTGTGAAGGCCTCAACTGTTAAGGCCTCACCTGTTGAAGGCCTCACCTGTTGAAGGCTTCACCTGTTGAAGGCCTCTCCTGTTGAAGGCTTCACCTGTGAAGGCCTCAACTGTTAAGGCCTCACCTGTTGGAGGCATGTGTCATTCTGTTCAGTGATTAGGTGAAACATCCTTTATTGGTGGTAAATAATCCTGAAAAACTTTATATTTATCTTACACATTTCTAGTCCAGTTTGCTGCATATGAGGAGAAAATATGTGTTTTGTCCATTATTGACAAACACATATTCAACAGGGAGGGATCTGCATGCACAAACAGCTGTTACGCTGTTAATAAGCTATCAATTAAGATGTTAATTAAGCTGTTTATCAAGCACATGCTTGTTTCTTAATTACATTGTGTGCGCAACCAGTTGATGTTTGACTGGAGAGAAGCAGCTGAAGAAAGAAACTGGAGAAGCTCATTCAACAAACTGTGGTGTGTGTGTGTGTGTGTGTGTGTGTGTGTGTCTACAGAGTTATTTACAGTAAACTATTTTCAGAAACTGTACCTATCAATCTTGTGTGTTTCCTCCCAACGTTTTCTCTTTTTTCTGTGTGTGTGTGTGTGTGTGTGTGTGTGTGTGTGTGTTTAACTCCCTGTATTCTTCTTGCAGCGGGCGAATTCATTATAAGGACATGTACAGTTTATTGCGAGTTATCGACCCTCCTCTGGGCTTAGGGAAGAAATGCCCTCATAGGGTGGCCTGCAAGGTTTGACCTCCTCCAACAACCTTCACCTGCTAGCCTCAGCATCCAGGAATGGACTGAATGCCGCTTTATTTTCTTTTTCATTTCTCTTTTACAACTTCTTTTCCACCATTATCGACTTGCATTCTGAACTGCTGAGAGAATGTGCGGGACAATGCAGACACCATAGACGCATGTGAAATGCACCAAGTGAAATGAAAACTTAACATGTTTTACTACATTGAAAGGACTTATTTGTCTATTTTTTTCTGAATATTTGTTTTGTTCTTGTTCTTTTTATTTTTTTTGCTTGCTGTGGAGCTCTGGCTCTAGCGTAGGAAGCTCTGAATTTAGTGTTGCATTGTTCTTGGTTTTTGGGGGTTGGGGGAAAGACAGAAACTGCATTGACTCCCTCTCCTCTTCCTCCCTCTGTCCATCAGCAGCTCGTAGTGTTAGTGCAGACACACAGACACATGCAGCACACACCACCTAAACTCTGTGTTCAGCCTCTCTGAGCTTCTACACATCTGTGTGGATGGAGACCAGACCAGACTAGACCAGACTAGACCAGACTAGACCAGACTAGACTAGACCAGACCAGACTAGACCTGACCAGACTAGACTAGACCAGACTAGACCAGACTAGACCAGACTAGACTAGACCAGACCAGACTAGACCAGACTAGACTAGACCAGACTAGACCAGACTAGACCAGACCAGACTACACCAGACTAGACCAGACCAGACTAGACCAGACTAGACTAGACTAGACTAGACCAGACCAGACTAGACCAGACCAGACCAGACCAGACTAGACTAGACCAGACTAGACCAGACCAGACCAGACCAGACTAGACTAGACTAGACCAGACTAGACCAGACCAGACTAGACTAGACCTGACCAGACTAGACCTGACCAGACTAGACTAGACCAGACTAGACCAGACTAGACTAGACTAGACTAGACCAGACCAGACTAGACCAGACTAGACCAGACTAGACTAGACTAGACCAGACTAGACCAGACCAGACTAGACTAGACCAGACCAGACTAGACTAGACTAGACCAGACCAGACCAGACTAGACCGGACCAGACTAGACCAGACCAGATCAAACCAGACCAGATCAAACCAGACCGGACCAGACCAGACCGGACAAGACCAGACCAGACCAGACCGGACCGGACCAGACCAGACCAGATCAAACCAGACTAGACCAGACCAGACCAGTAACTGTTGTGGTCTCTTCTCTCCTCTCTGGTCCACTCTGACCCAGTGGCAGGATCAGGTGCAGGGACATGTATGACATGCTGAGGCACATGAGTCCTCCTCTAGGCCTGGGGAGGAGGTGTCCAGCACGGGTGGCCTACAAGGTCAGAATGGGAGGGGGAGGGGCCAGGGGGCGGGGCCAGGGACTGAGGAGCTGTCACCTCCAGTATTTGTTTTCTGTTCATTTGGTGGGGGGGCGCGTCGGTGTTGTGGTGGTTTGTGGTGTGAGACCATGGGTCAGGGGGTGGGTCCACAGGAGGGGACGCAGCAGGGACCTCAGCTCCACCCACACACTTACTGTAGTGTCTGGACTACTGAGAGCACCTGAACTTAGAAGCTGGTGTAGAACATAGCTAACGTAGAGCGGCGCAGACCAGAAGCTGGTGTAGAACATAGCTAACGTAGAGCGGCGCAGACCAGAAGCTGGTGTAGAACATAGCTAACGTAGAGCGGCAAAGACCAGAAGCTGGTGTAGAACATAGCTAACGTAGAGCGGCGCAGACCAGAAGCTGGTGTAGAACATAGCTAACGTAGAGCGGCGCAGACCAGAAGCTGGTGTAGAACATAACTAACGTAGAGCGGCGCAGACCAGAAGCTTGTGTAGAACATAGCTAACGTGAAGCGGCGCAGACCAGAAGCTGGTGTAGAACATAGCTAACGTAGAGCGGCGCAGACCAGAAGCTTGTGTAGAACATAGCTAACGTGAAGTGGCGCAGACCAGAAGCTGGTGTAGAACATAGCTAACGTAGAGCGGCGCAGACCAGAAGCTGGTGTAGAACATAGCTAACGTAGAGCGGCGCAGACCAGAAGCTGGTGTAGAACATAGCTAACGTAGAGCGGCGCAGACCAGAAGCTGGTGTAGAACATAGCTAACGTAGAGCGGCGCAGACCAGAAGCTGGTGTAGAACATAGCTAACGTAGAGCGGCGCAGACCAGAAGCTTGTGTAGAACATAGCTAACGTAGAGCGGCGCAGACCAGAAGCTTGTGTAGAACATAGCTAACGTGAAGCGGCGCAGACCAGAAGCTGGTGTAGAACATAGCTAACGTAGAGCGGCGCAGACCAGAAGCTGGTGTAGAACATAGCTAACGTAGAGCGGCGCAGACCAGAAGCTGGTGTAGAACATAGCTAACGTAGAGCGGCGCAGACCAGAAGCTGGTGTAGAACATAGCTAACGTAGAGCGGCGCAGACCAGAAGCTGGTGTAGAATATAGCTAATTTACAGTAGTACTACTGTAGTACTACAGTCTAAACCTATACTACTGTACTAGTACTACAGTAGTACTACAATACAGTATAGTCACCTATAGCAGCATAGAATGTTCTAGTAGATAAAGGTGTGTGATGAATTCAGAGGGTACTGCAGCAGTAGTACTTTAGTCAAACTGTGATGAAAGTACCTCTTTGTAGTCTGGATATTACAGTAATGAAGGGTCATGTGACTCATCCCTCCAGGAAACTTAGAAAATCTCCTCCTCAAAACTTTATCTTCTGTTGCTGTGGAAACAGCACAATCAGGAAGTGATGGGAATTACAGGAAGTGACATCATCACTGCTTTCAGAAACAAAAAAACTTTTCACCAATGAATTACGAAGAGTCTAAATCCTGTGTGTGATCCTGGAGGGACTCAATAATATTATATTAAAATATTAATAATATGACTTTATTGGACAGAGACGTCACACACACAGAGCTGGACAAAACGTCCTCTGACTGTCCTGTCCTGTGGATGGGACACACACACACACACACACACACACACACACACACACACACACACACAGGGTTTCAGAGCCTCCTGAAGATTTTTAGCATTTTCTTTTTTTTTTATCTTTGTAGATTCCAATCTTCTCTTTGTCTTTGGTTCTGTTGTCAATGCAGTTCTATTCTGTTTCCAGCCCCCCCTCATCTCTGCCCCCCCCCCCCCCCCCCATCTGTGCACCCCCCCCCCCTTGCATGGCCTCCATAGACTCGTTTTAATCACAGCAGCAACACATGATGACAGCAACATGATGAACAGCTGATCTCCTCATTGCTTCATCACACACTTCCTGTTTATTTTCATCATCAGTCTGAGTCACGTGTTGTCAAACTCGAGGCCTGCGGGCCACTTCTGGCCCCTCGTCTCATCTTCTGAGGCCACTCGAGAAGTTAGGAAAAGTAATAAAAGTTTAAACTCATCACGTCTTCTTGATCCGACCTAATGGTGCGTTCAGGAGCATTTTTGCTTCTTCTTTGAAACACATCTATCTATACCTTCTGATTCTTTGCGTAGAAATGCGAAACCATAGATTCCAATCTTTGAAAAATACATGAAATAAACAATAAAATCATGAATAGTACATATCTTTGATGCTTTTACATTTTTTACTGCATTTTGAATATATATAATATATATATAATATTATAAAATCATAACAACAATATAACATTATTTTTTACTTTGGAATGTTGTTTAAATTCTATTGAAATTGTAATGAGTAAATAATTATTTATTCAGACACTATTATAAATAGAGAGGCACTTAATAAGGCACATTGATAAGATTCTTACAATCATAATGTTGATGTGGACCAGAAAGAGAGTTTGAGTCTTTATTCTCCTTCAATGCAAAAAATTAAATCTTAACAGGTGAAAATATCTTGTGTTTGGTACAATAAGTCCAATATTGAGCATAATTATCCTGAATTGTTGTTAAATTGTATTTTCCAATTGTCAAATTTGCGTGTTTCAATCTAATGTTAGTTTCTTAAAACAGTTAAAAACTGTTCTTTTTATCTTATAACTTTTACTCTTATATTTTCCAGTTCTTTTAGGAAACAAGATTAAATTGTTTAAAACCAAGAAAAGAAATGTAAATAACATAAATGTTCAGTCAATGAGATCAATAAATTCAACATAACTCTGCTCATTATTGGAATAATTTAACATAAATTAGATATTTTTTTCTAAGAGGTTATTTTTTTGCAGCATTTGTGATTTTTTTTTAATTTCTCACTTACATCATTTTTTTTTTAAATTTTACATCCTTTTCTTTAGTCTATGAGTCCTGAACCCTTCTCCCTGAACCCAGCTGACCTTTGACCTCCTGAACCAATCTGACCTTTGACCCCTGCTCAACAACCTAACACACTTCATGTGTTGGCAAAGCTGCATCACGTTTAATATTTTCCCTTAACCTCTGACCTTTAACCTCCCGGCATCCCACAGAACAATGACCCCTGTAGCTGCCTTTGACCTTTGACCTTCAGGCAGGACGCTTCCTCACAGACTCAGCGTGCTTCTTTCAGTTTCTTTGGTATTACGCTGCAGAAGGTTACATCTTATTAAGTGAAACATCCTGTTTTTAGTCCAATTAGTCTAAACTTAGCAGAATTGTGTTGAATGATCTGATTCCAGTGGCACGTTTTGCTCAGTTTATTCTCCCATAAGAAAATGTGGGAATAATCTGAATGATCTGCCAACACATGAGACAATCCAGGATCATTCTGCTCAATTAATTGAACCAAAAACAGATTTCATTTGTTAGGATTTAATTTTTTGCAGTGCACTGTTGATTTTTTTTAGATTTTTTTTTGTTTGACCCGAACAATCATTAAAACAAACGTCCATGGTCATTTTATTGTCCGGCTGTTTGAGTTTTTCCACAGAGCGCCGCTGTCACCTCTGACCTCGACGCCTTCGCCGCCTCTCACGCGTCAGCTCAGACGGCGAGCTGCGACACGCCGCTAACACGCCACTGCAGACACGCCGCCGCTTCCTGTCACGCCTGCTGCGTGTTGCCTGCTGCGTGCTGCATGTTGCATGGAGCTCTGAGGGTGGGGGGGGGGCTGCATGGGGGTCGTCGTCTCCGTCTCAAACAACAAGAACCAACCGAATGCACGGTGTGTGTTGCTGTTGTTTCTCTGTGAGGAGCCGAGTAACAGCGGCCGTCCTGCTGCTGCACCCTGTGGGGTCACAAACACCACCACTAGAAAACAAATTAATAATCTGAGACAGATTAGGATTAACCCTCTATTTCATAGTGTTTCCATATGCCAACAATTACTTTATCTTCTTTTTTTTATAAATAGCTGTGATATAAAATCAATGTTTTTACAGGAGGCTTTTATTTTGAAGGATGTACAGGTAATGAGGTCACATGACCAGTCCCTTTTAACATGTGAGCATCATTGTCTCACAACCAAAGATTGACTTTATTCATAATTTAGAAAAATGTACATTTAAAAATTTAAATCTTGGATAATTAAATTTTATATATTTTTTTAGGTTTTTTTTTTATTCAGTTCTGATTTTATAAGTTTTTCCTAGCATGCTAAAATAGAGGGTTAAAAACATTTTCAATTCAGGACTGAGTATTTGTACTTTACTGCAGTAAAGTATCCAATTCAGTACCACGTCGGTACCACTCTACCTCAGGACGCTGCAGGTGTTACTCACGGCTCCTTTAGCCCCGCCCCCTCCCGTCACCCGTTGTTTCCCGGTGACCTCACCTGTCCCCTATTGGCTCCTCCCACAGAGGCTGCTGCGGATGGATCTGCCCGTTGCCGACGACAACAGCGTCCACTTCAACTCCACCCTCATGGCGCTGATCCGCACGGCGCTGGACATCAAGATCGCCAAGGGGGCGGAAGGTGGGGGCTGTTACCTCCCGTGGTGTCCTGCTGTCTGTCCCTGTCTGAAGCGTCTGCAGCAGCCTAGACGTGATATTGATCAAGAACTTTAGAAAACGACAGAATGTGGTGACGTCACAGCAGCTTTCAGAGCTGTGAACGTTCCTGTTTCCAGGGTTGTATGTTTAAATCAGTGCTTCTCAATTTCGTCTGTCCCCCCCCTTTGGAAGAACAAAACACCCCCCGTGTGACTATGAATAGAATCATTTGTCTATAAATTGTTTAAGTACCTCTGCATAGCACTGAATCCTTATAACGTATAAGAGAATAAAAAGAAAGAAATATGGACCAACTTAAGATAAGATATGACTTTATTGATCCCACAAGGGGGAAATTTGCTTGTTACTGCAGCGTACAGAGTAAAGAAAGAGAAAAGAAAAGCTAAAGAAATAAAAGCTATAAAAAAAATACACAACACTATGTACAAAATTCATAGAATTTGTTGATCTGCATACACAGTATGCATTATGGACATAAGAATGGAAAAAATACTAATAAATAGCAAGAGCATAAGCAAAGCATGTATACCTACATACATGCACATACACACATATTTACATATTTGCATATATATATACGCACATTGACTATGACTATTGACTGACCATGTCAAACCATATGATACTGAAAAATAAAACTACATAAATGGTCTTATCAGTGATTGTGGTGTAATGTCTTTAATGTCTTTGTCTCCAACATTTCAGACTCAGTAACACACCGTTTGTCTCTTTATCTCCGTCTCTCTCCGCCTGTCTTCTCATCCCTGTTAAATATGTTTTCATGGTGTCACTTGGTGTCTACACTTCATACTCATACTCTGTGCTGTATGCTCCCTGTGGACACTCTGCTGCCCCCTAATGGAGTGGAGGTGCAATTGCATTTTATTTCTAGGACATTAACAAAAAGAAAAATACCAAAAATAAAAAAGCATGTTCCCCGAGGTCAAACACCCCCCCTTGATGCCCCACTATTTGAGAAGCACTGGTTTAAAACAAGCTGAATGATTTACAATCTTATTACTGTAGGAACTAAAATGTGATTTCTGATCCCTGTTATTATGAATGAATGTAAATGTGTGTGTGTGTGTGTGTGTCCAGGGGGGGTGGATAAGCACCAGATGGATGCTGAGCTCAGGAAGGAGATGATGGCCATCTGGCCCAACCTGTCCCAGAAGACTCTGGACCTGCTGGTGACTCCTCACAAGTGTAAGTGGCAGCATTTGTTGTAGCTGGTTCACCTGTTCACCACAACACCTGAGGACGCTTCCACCAGTCTGTCACCGCTGCTGCACCCTCTGATAGGCTGCTCACACACACACACACAGACCTGTGTGAGCTGCCATCAGTGGGTGCGTCACTATAGATCATCTATAGTCGTCTTTTCACTCCAGGGCCGTGGCCTCAGCTTCATGCTGTTTGCATGAAAGAAATCACCAAATATTTTACACTGTAATAATAATAATTGAGAGCAACATGCACAGGTCAAAACACTAGTTGCAGAACTGTTTTCTGTTTGTCCAATGCATGAGATTTACTATTAAAATATCCAAGGAGAAAGAAACTGATGACGTCATGTCTCAGTCTCACCTGGATATCACCTGGTTTATTTGAGTTATTTATGTTTTAAACGTCACGCCTCATGCAGCAACAGCGTTTCTCTTCATTTTCTGCAAAGAGAAACAATAAGAGGCCAACAGGTGGCCACTTATTGTTATTAGCATTAGAAGCAGGTTTAGAGAAAGTTATATATAATATAAAGATATATAATAATCTAAATACATGTGTATGATACTCATTCATAAAACATGTTTCCTGTGAATTTTTCAAGGAAAATGAATATTTTCCTGTGAAATCTCAAGTTTGTATTCTGATCTTGGTCAGAGTCGAGTTAAAGTTGAACAAAAGTAAGAAAACCTGGTGAATCCTAGGACTCAGTTTATATTAAAATAAGAATAGTAGATTAAAACAGGATGAATCTGCTGCTTGAGGCTCAATGTTTAATCACTGAATGTCTGTAGCAGACCTGGGATCAATATTAAAAAATCAATAATTACTTCTGCACCATATGAAGTTAAACACAAAAACAAAACCAATCTGACTGTGAAAAGACTATTTGCTTGGGGTGTGTGTGTGTGTGTGTGTGTGTGTGTGTGTGTGTGTGTGTGTATGTGTGTGTGTGTGTGTGTATATATGTATGTATGTGTGTGTGTGTGTGTTTGTGTGTGTATGTATGTATGTATGTATGTATGTATGTGTGTGTGTGTGTGTGTGTGTGTGTGTGTGTGTGTGTGTGTGTGTGTGTGTGTGTGTGTGTGTGTGTGTGTGTATGTATGTATGTATATGTGTGTATGTATGTATGTATGTATGTGTGTGTGTGTGTGTGTGTGTGTGTGTGTGTGTGTGTGTATGTGTATGTGTGTGTGTGTGTGTGTGTGTATGTATGTATGTATGTATGTATATGTGTGTATGTATGTATGTGTGTGTGTGTGTGTGTGTGTGTGTGTGTGTGTATGTGTGTGTGTATGTGTCTGTGTCTGTGTGTGTATGTGTATGTGTGTATGTGTGTGTGTGTGTATGTATGTATGTATGTATGTATGTATGTGTGTGTGTGTGTGTGTGTGTGTGTGTGTGTGTGTGTGTGTGTGTGTGTGTATGTGTGTGTGTATGTGTGTGTGTATGTGTCTGTGTGTGTATGTGTATGTGTGTATGTGTGTGTGTGTGTATGTATGTATGTATGTATGTATGTATGTATGTATGTATGTATGTATGTATGTATGTATGTGTGTGTGTGTGTGTGTGTGTGTGTGTGTGTGTGTGTGTATGTGTGTGTGTATGTATGTATGTGTGTGTGTGTGTGTGTGTGTGTCTGTGTCTGTGTGTGTGTGTCTGTGTCTGTGTCTGTGTCTGTGTGTGTATGTGTATGTGTATGTGTGTGTGTGTGTGTGTGTGTGTGTGTATGTGTATGTGTGTCTGTGTGTGTGTGTGTGTGTGTGTGTGTGTGTGTCCATCCCCTGCTCAGGGTCCATACCATGGGTCTAATCTTCCAGGGTAACCTGTCGTTCTCTCAGCAGCTACAGACCTGACGGTGGGAAAGATCTACGCCGCCATGATGATCATGGAGTACTACAGGCAGAGCAAGATCAAACGCTCCCAAGCCCTGAGGGACGAGCAGGTAACGCTGTAGTAGTACTGTAGTACTGCTGTAGTACTGCTGTAGTACCACCAGTACTGCTGTAGTATTTAATCTTGTTTTAAGAAGACAAGACTGATTTATCCATCCTTTTATAGCATAATTGATGTCTTTGTCTCAGACGTTGCTGCTGAATGTGGAGATTCACCAAACCAGAGGTTATTTGTGAATGAATATATCTGTGTAAAGAGGAATAGAGAAGAACCGTGTGTGTGACTTGAATGTGAAAGCTACAGATTTCATATATATATTAATGAATGTCCTGCATTAGGCTGAAATACAGGATTATTCAGTGTTTTTCTTCCCTATGAACCAGGCCCTTGTGTATTTTCCCTCTTATGAATTATTATTATTATGCTTTTATTTGTTTGGAAAGTCATTTTCCTCAGTTCCTCCTTTAATCAACATTCAGATATTTAAAGGCGTCATCCAATAAATCGTGAATGATGGGTTGATCATTTCCCCTGACCTCTGACCCTCAGTGTGACTATAAACAGAAGGTCTTGCTTTCAACTTTACTTGTGTGTATTGAAGCTGCTTCATGCATCAGCATCTGTTCACAGGGAATGACTAGTTAAACATAGAGCTGGAAGTAACTAAGTACTTTTACTCTGCTGAATAGGTAGTAATTAAGTACAGTTTACAGTTTGATTTTTAGTACTTTTTCATGTAATTTTACTTTATTCTTAACTCAAGTACATTTACCTTTTTTTTATTTGTAAAAGCTGTTATATTTAAGTTATATAGGTTTTTCCAACTATACAAAGCTTCTCAACCTGGCTTTGTGATGATAAACTAAACCATGAAGTATAATATACTATAGACATTTTTACATGGATACTTTAAGTACATTTAGTTGATTTTATCCAACGTTGCTATAACTCTCTTTATGATGTCATCATAATGTATAATGTGTAACTGTGTATAGATAATGAAGAAATACTGGGTCACATCACTAATTATTAAAAAGTAATGTACAAGTACCTCAGGATTGTATTTAAGTACAGTACTTAGAGTAAATGTACTCAGTTGCTTTCCACCAGTGTAATTAACACATCAGTGGCCGCCATGTTTGTAGTTTACATCTGCAGAGTGCTGTTCTGCCCCCTAGTGGAATCCTGCAGTAACACACATAGTGCACGTATAATAAAAAAGATATTCTATTATATCATATATAATATAAAACCTACATGATACATACTGTGTAAAAGCAGGGATGTGAACAGTCCATCCATGATGCAGCAGCTTGTTAAACAGCAAGTTCAGCTCCGTCCTTAAAAGACAATTTCAGCATTTTTCAGCATCGACCCAACTTTTCTAACCGGATGCTGAACAGTGGTTCAGATTGAAGGTTCAGATTAATGCACAATCAAACATCTTCTCCAACCTCCCCAGCAGCAGGTTTGTTGGCTCCTGTTCACTGTCCTCTGATCAGTTTATAACAGTCTGAACCAGACAAGCAGGGTTGAAGGAAACCAAAGTCAGGACATGTGAGTCCAGAGAACCAGGTTCAGCCTCTCCATTCCTGACTATAGCAGACACTGTTTAGTATAATTATTGAAGTTAAATTAATGTTAAACATGAGGAGAAACATCCAGATGTGTCCAGTGGTTGAGTATCAGTGCATTTACTCATGTTACTGAGTAAATGTTTATTTATCAGATCAATGTGACTGAAGCTGGTTTGTGTTCAACATGTTTTTTTTGAGCATTTTAAAAGCAGAACTGAGTTTTTTATTTATTTAGACTATTTAAATAAAATAATAATGATTATTGATAGTCTATAGCTGATATCATCATCAATAGTGATTATTGATAGTCTATAGCTGATATCATCATCAATAGTGATTATTGATAGTCTATAGCTGATATTATCATCAATAGTGATTATTGATAGTCTATAGCTGATATCATCATCAATAGTGATTATTGATAGTCTATAGCTGATATTATCAATATTAGTGATTATTGATAGTCTATAGCTGATATTATCATCAATAGTGATTATTGATAGTCTATAGCTGATATTATCAATAACAGTGATTATTGATAGTCTGTAGCTGATATTATCATCAATAGTGATTATTGATAGTCTATAGCTGATATTATCAATAACAGTGATTATTGATAGTCTATAGCTGATATTATCATCAATAGTGATTATTGATAGTCTATAGCTGATATTATCATCAATAGTGATCATTGATAGTCTATAGCTGATATTATCATCAATAGTGATTATTGATAGTCTATAGCTGATATTATCAATAATAGTGATTATTGATAGTCTATAGCTGATATTATCATCAATAGTGATTATTGATAGTCTATAGCTGATATTATCATCAATAGTGATTATTGATAGTCTATAGCTGATATTATCAATAATAGTGATTATTGATAGTCTATAGCTGATATTATCATCAATAGTGATTATTGATAGTCTATAGCTGATATTATCATCAATAGTTATTATTGATAGTCTATAGCTGATATTATCAATAATAGTGATTATTGATAGTCTATAGCTGATATTATCAATAATAGTGATTATTGATAGTCTATAGCTGATATTATCATCAATAGTTATTATTGATAGTCTATAGCTGATATTATCATCAATAGTGATTATTGATAGTCTATAGCTGATATTATCATCAATAGTGATTATTGATAGTCTATAGCTGATATTATCAATAATAGTGATTATTGATAGTCTATAGCTGATATTATCATCAATAGTGATTATTGATAGTCTATAGCTGATATTATCATCAATAGTTATTATTGATAGTCTATAGCTGATATTATCATCAATAGTGATTATTGATAGTCTATAGCTGATATCATCATCAATAGTGATTATTGATAGTCTATAGCTTCTTGGTTTTGCTCGCAGACTAATGGATTTATCTTAATTATTTTCTTGGCTGCTTTACACTGAGTACTTCACGTCCTACATTATGAGGACGTCTCTTCTCTTCTGGAGCAGACTGAGACATATCTTCTCACATCATCTAATAGACTCTATAAGTTGGGGAGGTGAAAAATGCTGAAATTGTCCTTTACTGCTCTGTTCCTGACCTGGATGCAGAGTTTGTGGTCTCAGCATCGGGGGCTGCAGGTCCTGTTGTGGTTTCCTCTCCTTCCCCCGTCTCCCTGTCAGTCTGCCTGATAGCTGGCGCCGCCATGTTGTATATCTCACACAGAATCGAACGCCATTACTGTTTCAGCGCGTG
>JAYKQN010000145.1:17500-25933 GCA_036785175.1 Eupleurogrammus muticus | reverse complement strand
GTTTAGACCGTCGTGAGACAGGTAGTTTTACCCTACTGATGATGTGTTGTTGCAATAGTAATCCTGCTCAGTACGAGAGGAACCGCAGGTTCAGACATTTGGTGTATGTGCTTGGCTGAGGAGCCAATGGTGCGAAGCTACCATCTGTGGGATTATGACTGAACGCCTCTAAGTCAGAATCCCGCCTAGACGTAATGATACCGTAGCGCCGCGGAACTTCGGTTTGGCCCCGGATAGCCGGCCTCGGTCGGTGAGTTAGAGCCGTTCGTGACAGGGTCGGGGTGCGGGCCGGACGATGGCCGCCCCTCTCCTATCGCGCACCGCATGTTTGTGGAGACCTGGTGCTAAATCACTTGCAGACGACCTGATTCTGGGTCAGGGTTTCGTACGTAGCAGAGCAGCTCCCTCGCTGCGATCTATTGAAAGTCAGCCCTTGATCCAAGCTTTTGTCGGCCGTGGGTGCGGACCCGCCGACTCCCTGCTCCGCGCCCGGAGTCCCAAGGGGACGACGGCCAGGGAAACAAGTTAAAGTCAAAGTTAAAGTTCGATTCTGGCCGAGTACCAAGGGCACGAGAAAAAAAAAATAAATAAATAAAATAAAATAAAGTACCAAGGGCACGGAAGGGAGTAGGTAAAAGAAAAAAGTTAAAGTTAAACTCCGGTCGAGTACCAAGGGCACGAAGAAAAACAAAGTACCAAGGGCACGAAATGAACAAAGTACAAGGGCACGAAAAAAAAATAAAGTACCAAGGGCACGAAATGAACAAAGTACCAAGGGCACGAAAAAAAATAAAGTACCAAGGCACGAAATGAACAAAGTACCAAGGGCACGAAAAAAAAATAAAGTACCAAGGGCACGAAATGAACAAAGTACCAAGGGCACGAATGAACAAAGTACGCAAGGCACGAAATGAACAAAGTACCAAGGGCACGGAAAAAAAAATAAAGTACCAAGGGCACAAAATGGAGCAGGTTAAAGAAAAAGTTAAAGTTAAAATCTGGCCGAGTACCAGGGCACGAAAAAAAAAATAAAGTACCAAGGGCACGAAAGAACAAAGTACCAAGGGCAGAAAATGAACAAAGTACCAAGGGCACGAAAAAAAAATAAAGTACCAAGGGCACGAAAAAAGAAACGGGAGTACCAAGGGCACGAAACTCTGGCAGGGGCATACATGGGGTTTTAACCAGGGGGAGTGCTTAAGTGTGGGTACACAGGTTCGAGAGGTGCGCCGGGTCACTGGAGGACCCAGAGGGGGGGCCCTGTGACCTGCTTGCCTTAGCCCAGGACGGAGCTCCATAGTGGGGGGTAGGTCCAGGGCCCCCCTGGCACCTGGGATGGAGCTCCCTGTGGGGGTAGACCTCCAGAGACCTCCAGGCCCCCCATGGCCCTGGATGGAGCTCCCTGTGGGGGTAGACCTCCAGAGACCCCCATGGCCCCCCTGGCCCTGGATGGAGCTCCCTGTGGGGGTAGACCTCCAGAGACCCCCATGGCCCCCCTGGCCCTGGATGGAGCTCCCTGTGGGGGTAGACCTCCAGAGACCCCCAGAGCCCCCCTGGCCCCTGGATGGAGCCCCATGTGGGGGGTAGACCTCCAGAGACCTCCAGGCCCCCCATGGCCCTGGATGGAGCTCCCTGTGGGGGTAGACCTCCAGAGACCCCCATGGCCCCCCTGGCCCTGGATGGAGCTCCCTGTGGGGGTAGACCTCCAGAGACCCCCAGGGCCCCCCATGGCCCAGGATGGAGCCCCATGTGGGGGGTAGACCCCCATGGCCCCCCTGGCCCTGGATGGAGCTCCCTGTGGGGGTAGACCTCCAGAGACCTCCAGGCCCCCCCATGGCCCTGGATGGAGCTCCCTGTGGGGGTAGACCTCCAGAGACCCCCCATGGCCCCCCTGGCCCTGGATGGAGCTCCCTGTGGGGGTAGACCTCCAGAGACCTCCAGAGACCCCCAGGCCCCCCATGGCCCAGGATGGAGCCCCATGGTGGGGGGTAGACCTCCAGAGACCTCCAGGCCCCCCATGGCCCTGGATGGAGCTCCCTGTGGGGGTAGACCTCCAGAGACCCCCCATGGCCCCCCCTGGCCCTGGATGGAGCTCCCTGTGGGGGTAGACCTCCAGAGACCCCCAGGCCCCCCATGCCCAGGATGGGAGCCCCATGTGGGGGGTAGACCCCCCATGGCCCCCCTGGCCCTGGATGGAGCTCCTGTGGGGGTAGACCTCCAGAGACCTCCAGGCCCCCCATGGCCCTGGATGGAGCTCCCTGTGGGGGTAGACCTCCAGAGACCCCCATGGCCCCCCTGGCCCCTGGATGGAGCTCCCTGTGGGGGTAGACCTCCAGAGACCCCCAGGGCCCCCCATGGCCCCTGCCCCTAGCCCAGGACGGAGCTCCATGTGGGGGTAGACCCCCATGGCCCCCCCTGGGCCCTGGATGGAGCTCCCTGTGGGGGTAGACCTCCAGAGACCCCCAGGGCCCCCCATGGCCCTGCCCTAGCCCAGGACGGAGCTCCATGTGGGGGTAGACCTCCAGAGACCTCCAGGGCCCCCCATGGCCCTGCCCTAGCCCAGGACGGAGCTCCATGTGGGGGTAGACCCCCATGGCCCCCCTGGCCCTGGATGGAGCTCCCTGTGGGGGGTAGACCTCCAGAGACCCCCAGGCCCCCCATGGCCCTGCCCTAGCCCAGGGACGGAGCTCCATGTGGGGGTAGACCCCCCATGGCCCCCCTGGCCCTTGGATGGAGCTCCCTGTGGGGGTAGACCTCCAGAGACCTCCAGGCCCCCCATGGCCCTGGATGGAGCTCCCTGTGGGGGTAGACCTCCAGAGACCTCCAGGCCCCCCATGGCCCTGCCCTAGCCCAGGATATAGCTTCATGTGGGGGGTAGACCTCCAGGGCCCCCCTGGCCCTGGATGGAGCTCCATGTGGGGGTAGACCTCCAGGCCCCCCATGGCCCTGCCCTAGCCCAGGATAGAGCTCCATGTGGGGGTAGACCCCCAGAGCCCCCATGGCCCTGCCCTAGCCCAGGATAGAGCTCCATGTGGGGGTAGACCCCCAGAGCCCCCATGGCCCTGCCCTAGCCCAGGATATAGCTTCATGTGGGGGTAGACCTCCAGGGCCCCCCTGGCCCTGGATGGAGCTCCATGTGGGGGTAGACCTCCAGGCCCCCCATGGCCCTGCCCTAGCCCAGGATAGAGCTCCATGTGGGGGGTAGACCTCCAGGCCCCCCATGGCCCAGGACGGAGCTCCATGTGGGGGTAGACCTCCAGGGGCCCCCATGGCCCTGCCCTAGCCCAGGACGGAGCTCCACGTGGGGGTAGACCTCCAGGCCCCCCATGGCCCTGCCCTAGCCCAGGACGGAGCTCCATGTGGGGCGGAGGTAGCTGCTTGTGTACATGTATACTTTATACGACGTCATATGAATAAAGAGAAAGCCAATGGATAAGTAATTTTGAATAATAATAACAATGATGATGATGATGATGATGATGATGATGATGATGATGATGATGATGATGATGAAGAAGATGATGATGAGAGTAATAATTTGCCTGTTGATACTGTGAGTGCATATTGCTGGTGATACTTCAGTACTGTTACCTAAGTAACAGCATTTTGAAAGATGCATAGTGGAGAGGTCATGCCACCTCATGAGCTACGTGTCGGGGAGAGCTCCAGGGCCCCCCCCACGGCCCATGCCCTAGCCCGGGGACGGAGCTCCATGTGTGGGGAGACCCAGGACGGAGCTCCATGGGGGGGTGGTCCGCGGCCCAGCCTTAGCCCAGGACGGAGCTCCATGTGTGGGGAGACCCAGGAACGAGCTCCATGGGGGGTGGTCCGCGGCCCAGCCTTAGCCCAGGACGGAGCTCCATGTGTGGGGAGACCCAGGACGGAGCTCCACGGGGGGTGCTCCGCGGCCCTGCCTTAGCCCAGGACGGAGCTCCATGTGTGGGGAGACCGAGGACGGAGCTCCACGGGGGGTGGTCCGCGGCCCAGCCTTAGCCCAGGACGGAGCTCCATGTGGGGCAGATGGTGCTGGAGAGCTCCAGGGGCCTCTATCTATATATGCACACACATGTGCCTGTCTGTCTGCCTGTCTGTCTGCCTGCCTGTCTGTCTGACTGCCTGTCTGTCTGCCTGTCTGTCTGTCTGCCTGTCTTGTCTGACTGCCTGTCTGTCTGCCTGTCTGTCTCTCTGCCTGTCTGTCTGCCTGCCTGTCTGTCTGCCTGCCTGTCTGTCTGCCTGTCTGTCTGTCTGCCTGTCTGTCTGACTGCCCTGTCTGTCTGCCTGCCTGTCTGTCTGCCTGTCTGTCTGCCTGCCTGTCTGTCTGCCTGTCTGTCTCTCTGCCTGTCTGTCTGCCTGCCTGTCTGTCTCTCTGCCTGTCTGTCTGTCTGCCTGTCTGTCTGTCTGCCTGTCTGTCTGACTGCCTGTCTGTCTGTCTGACCCATGACGGAGCTCCACGGGGGGTGCTCGGCGGCCCGGCCCTAAGCCCAGGAAGGAGCTCCGTGTGTGGGGGAGACCCAGGACGGAGCTCCACGGGGGGGTGCTCGGCGGCCCGGCCCTAGCCCAGGAAGGAGCTCCATGTGTGGGGAGACCCAGGACGGAGCTCCACGGGGGGTGCTCCGCGGCCCTGCCTTAGCCCAGGACGGAGCTCCATGTGGGGCAGAGGACGACGGAGACCTCCAGGGGGCCCCCGCGGCCCCGTCCCAGCCCAGGACGGAGCTCCGTGTGGGGGGAGAGGGAGCGGGAGACCTCCGGGGGCCTCCGTGAACCCGCCCTAGCCCAGGACGGAGGTCCGTGTGGGGTCCAGGTCCAGTCAGGCCCGCCTGGAGGGTTTTAACCCAGGGCGGGGCCATAACTCCGCAGGGGAAGGTCGTAGAGACACGGGCCCGGTGTCATCGCGTTCGGCGTGGCCAAGTTAGTGGGTGCCGGTCCTCTGTTTGAAGTGTCTAGCCGGCTCCTATCCAAAGTTATGGGCGTTTGAAACCCCCCCCCATTAAAATGCATGGTTTTGGGCTGAGACCTCCAGGGGGCCCCGCGGCCCCGTCCCAGCCCAGGACGGAGCTCCGTGTGGGGGAGAGGGAGCGGGAGACCTCCGGGGGCCTCCGTGAACCCGCCCTAGCCCAGGACGGAGGTCCGTGTGGGGTCCAGGTCCAGTCAGGCCCGCCTGGAGGGTTTTAACCCAGGGCGGGGCCATAACTCCGCAGGGGAAGGTCGTAGAGACATGGGGCCCGGTGTCATCGCGTTCGGCAGTGGCCAAGTTAGTGGGTGCCGGTCTCTGTTTGAAGTGTCTAGCCGGCTCCTATCCAAAGTTATGGGCGTTTGAAACCCCCCCCATTAAAATGCATGGTTTTGGGCTGAGACCTCCAGGGGCCCCCGCGGCCCCGTCCCAGCCCAGGACGGAGCTCCGTGTGGGGGGAGAGGGAGCGGGAGACCTCCGGGGGCCTCCGTGAACCCGCCCTAGCCCAGGACGGAGGTCCGTGTGGGGTCCAGGTCCAGTCAGGCCCGCCTGGAGGGTTTTAACCCAGGGCGGGGCCATAACTCCGCAGGGGAAGGTCGTAGAGACACGGGGCCGGTGTCATCGCGTTCGGCGTGGCCAAGTTAGTGGGTGCCGGTCTTTGTTTGAAGTGTCTAGCCGGCTCCTATCCAAAGTTATGGGCGTTTGAAACCCCCCCCCATTAAAATGCATGGTTTTGGGCTGAGACCTCCAGGGGCCCCCGCGGCCCCGTCCCAGCCCAGGACGGAGCTCCGTGTGGGGGAGAGGGAGCGGGAGACCTCCGGGGGCCTCCGTGAACCCGCCCTAGCCCAGGACGGAGGTCCGTGTGGGGTCCAGGTCCAGTCAGGCCCGCCTGGAGGGTTTTAACCCAGGGCGGGGCCATAACTCCGCAGGGGAAGGTCGTAGAGACACGGGGCCGGTGTCATCGCGTTCGGCGTGGCCAAGTTAGTGGGTGCCGGTCTTTGTTTGAAGTGTCTAGCCGGCTCCTATCCAAAGTTATGGCCGTTTGAAACTCCCCCCAATAAAATGCATGGTTTTGGGCTTAGGCGAACCAAGCGTTTTCAGTTTTTTTTCTAAGTGTTTCAACGTGATGAAGGCTAATCTCCCCAAGGTCTGGGGAGAGATTTAGCCTTCACACAGTGGACCAGAAAATACCCTGTTTTCCAAGGAACTATCGGTACGCTGTCATACGGCGGAGTACCAAGGGCACGAAAAAAAATTCAGAAAAATGACAAA
The DNA here is from genome assembly GCA_036785175.1 of Eupleurogrammus muticus. Taxonomy (NCBI): domain Eukaryota; kingdom Metazoa; phylum Chordata; class Actinopteri; order Scombriformes; family Trichiuridae; genus Eupleurogrammus; species Eupleurogrammus muticus. The sequence continues at coordinate 19,710 of JAYKQN010000145.1, read as the reverse complement.
GTGTTTTAACGTGACGAAGGCTAATCTCCCCAAGGGTTTGGGGAGATTAGCCTTCGCACAGTGGACCAAAAAACACCCGGTTTTCCAAGGAACCTTCCGCACGATTTCAGAAACCCAGTTTTCGGAAACAGATACCCCCAGAGAAAGCGGCGGGGGGGCCTTGCCTTGTGACGGGCCCCCCCCCAGAGGCCGTCTGGGGCAGGTTTTGGGCAGGTTTTCCCCTCTAAAAAAATTATTAAAAAATAAATAAAATTTTTTTTTTTTTTTTTTTTTTTTTTTTTTTTTCTTCTCTTCCAGGGCCCCGCGCCGCTGCCTTAGCCCAGGAACAGAGCCCCGTGTGGGGCATAGCTCCAGGGCCTCCCTGGCCCCGGATGGAGCTCCCGTGTGCGACAGACCTCCAGGCCCCCCGTTGCCCAGCCTTAGCCCAGGAACAGAGCCCCGTGTGGGGCACAGCTCCAGGGCCTCCCTGGCCCCGGATGGAGCTCCTTGTGGCGCAGACCTCCAGGCCCCCCGTGGCCCAGCCTTAGCCCAGGAATAGAGCCCCTTGTGGGGCATAGCTCCAGAGCCTCCCTGGCCCCGGATGGAGCTCCCGTGTGCGACAGACCTCCAGGCCCCCCGTGGCCCAGCCTTAGCCCAGGAACAGAGCCCCTTGTGGGGCATAGCTCCAGGGCCTCCCTGGCCCCGGATGGAGCTCCTTGTGGCGCAGACCTCCAGGCCCCCCGTGGCCCAGCCTTAGCCCAGGAATAGAGCCCCTTGTGGGGCATAGCTCCAGAGCCTCCCTGGCCCCGGATGGAGCTCCCGTGTGCGACAGACCTCCAGGCCCCCCGTGGCCCAGCCTTAGCCCAGGAACAGAGCCCCTTGTGGGGCATAGCTCCAGGGCCTCCCTGGCCCCGGATGGAGCTCCTTGTGGCGCAGACCTCCAGGCCCCCCGTGGCCCAGCCTTAGCCCAGGAACAGAGCCCCTTGTGGGGCATAGCTCCAGGGCCTCCCTGGCCCCGGATGGAGCTCCTTGTGGCGCAGACCTCCAGGCCCCCCGTGGCCCAGCCTTAGCCCAGGAACAGAGCCCCTTGTGGGGCATAGCTCCAGGGGCCTCCCTGGCCCCGGATGGAGCTCCTTGTGGCGCAGACCTCCAGGCCCCCCGTGGCCCAGCCTTAGCCCAGGAATAGAGCCCCTTGTGGGGCATAGCTCCAGAGCCTCCCTGGCCCCGGATGGAGCTCCCGTGTGCGACAGACCTCCAGGCCCCCCGTGGCCCAGCCTTAGCCCAGGAACAGAGCCCCTTGTGGGGCATAGCTCCAGGGCCTCCCTGGCCCCGGATGGAGCTCCTTGTGGCGCAGACCTCCAGGCCCCCCGTGGCCCAGCCTTAGCCCAGGAACAGAGCCCCTTGTGGGGCATAGCTCCAGGGCCTCCCTGGCCCCGGATGGAGCTCCTTGTGGCGCAGACCTCCAGGCCCCCCGTGGCCCAGCCTTAGCCCAGGAACAGAGCCCCTTGTGGGGCATAGCTCCAGGGCCTCCCTGGCCCCGGATGGAGCTCCTTGTGGCGCAGACCTCCAGGCCCCCCGTGGCCCAGCCTTAGCCCAGGAATAGAGCCCCTTGTGGGGCATAGCTCCAGAGCCTCCCTGGCCCCGGATGGAGCTCCCGTGTGCGACAGACCTCCAGGCCCCCCGTGGCCCAGCCTTAGCCCAGGAACAGAGCCCCTTGTGGGGCATAGCTCCAGGGCCTCCCTGGCCCCGGATGGAGCTCCGCGTGGCGCAGACCTCCAGGCCCCCCGTGGCCCAGCCTTAGCCCAGGAATAGAGCCCCTTGTGGGGCATAGCTCCAGAGCCTCCCTGGCCCCGGATGGAGCACCGTGTGGGGCAGACCTCCAGGCCCCCCGTGGCCCAGCCTTAGCCCAGGAATAGAGCCCCTTGTGGGGCATAGCTCCAGAGCCTCCCTGGCCCCGGATGGAGCAATGCGTGGGGCAGACCTCCAGGCCCCCCGTGCCCCCGCCTTAGCCCAGGAATAGAGCCCCTTGTGGGGCATAGCTCCAGAGCCTCCCTGGCCCCGGATGGAGCACCGCGTGGGGCAGACCTCCAGGCCCCCCGTGGCCCAGCCTTAGCCCAGGAATAGAGCCCCTTGTGGGGCATAGCTCCAGAGCCTCCCTGGCCCCGGATGGAGCGCCGCGTGGCGCAGACCTCCAGGCCCCACGCAGCCCAGCCTTAGCCCAGGAATAGACC
>JAYKQN010000145.1:0-5000 GCA_036785175.1 Eupleurogrammus muticus | reverse complement strand
CCTGTGGGGGTAGACCTCCAGAGACCTCCAGGCCCCCCATGGCCCTGGATGGAGCTCCCTGTGGGGGTAGACCTCCAGAGACCCCCATGGCCCCCCTGGCCCTGGATGGAGCTCCCTGTGGGGGTAGACCTCCAGAGACCTCCAGAGACCCCCAGGCCCCCCATGGCCCAGGATGGAGCCCCATGTGGGGGGTAGACCTCCAGAGACCTCCAGGCCCCCCATGGCCCTGGATGGAGCTCCCTGTGGGGGTAGACCTCCAGAGACCCCCATGGCCCCCCTGGCCCTGGATGGAGCTCCCTGTGGGGGTAGACCTCCAGAGACCCCCAGGCCCCCCATGGCCCAGGATGGAGCCCCATGTGGGGGGTAGACCCCCATGGCCCCCCTGGCCCTGGATGGAGCTCCCTGTGGGGGTAGACCTCCAGAGACCTCCAGGCCCCCCATGGCCCTGGATGGAGCTCCCTGTGGGGGTAGACCTCCAGAGACCCCCATGGCCCCCCTGGCCCTGGATGGAGCTCCCTGTGGGGGTAGACCTCCAGAGACCTCCAGGCCCCCCATGGCCCTGCCCTAGCCCAGGACGGAGCTCCATGTGGGGGTAGACCCCCATGGCCCCCCTAGCCCAGGACGGAGCTCCATGTGGGGGTAGACCCCCATGGCCCCCCTGGCCCTGGATGGAGCTCCCTGTGGGGGTAGACCTCCAGAGACCCCCAGGCCCCCCATGGCCCTGCCCTAGCCCAGGACGGAGCTCCATGTGGGGGTAGACCCCCATGGCCCCCCCTGGCCCTGGATGGAGCTCCCTGTGGGGGTAGACCTCCAGAGACCTCCAGGCCCCCCATGGCCCTGGATGGAGCTCCCTGTGGGGGTAGACCTCCAGAGACCTCCAGGCCCCCCATGGCCCTGCCCTAGCCCAGGATATAGCTTCATGTGGGGGTAGACCTCCAGGGCCCCCCTGGCCCTGGATGGAGCTCCATGTGGGGGTAGACCTCCAGGCCCCCCATGGCCCTGCCCTAGCCCAGGATAGAGCTCCATGTGGGGGTAGACCCCCAGAGCCCCCATGGCCCTGCCCTAGCCCAGGGTAGAGCTCCATGTGGGGGTAGACCCCCAGAGCCCCCATGGCCCTGCCCTAGCCCAGGATATAGCTTCATGTGGGGGTAGACCTCCAGGGCCCCCCTGGCCCTGGATGGAGCTCCATGTGGGGGTAGACCTCCAGGCCCCCCATGGCCCTGCCCTAGCCCAGGATAGAGCTCCATGTGGGGGGTAGACCTCCAGGCCCCCCATGGCCCAGGACGAAGCTCCATGTGGGGGTAGACCTCCAGGGCCCCCATGGCCCTGCCCTAGCCCAGGACGGAGCTCCACGTGGGGGTAGACCTCCAGGCCCCCCATGGCCCTGCCCTAGCCCAGGACGGAGCTCCATGTGGGGCGGAGGTAGCTGCTTGTGTACATGTATACTTTATACGAACGTCATATGAATAAAGAGAAAGCCAATGGATAAGTAATTTTGAATAATAATAACAATGATGATGATGATGATGATGATGATGATGATGATGATGATGATGATGATGAAGAAGATGATGATGAGAGTAATAATTTGCCTGTTGATACTGTGAGTGCATATTGCTGGTGATACTTCAGTACTGTTACCTAAGTAACAGCATTTTGAAAGATGCATAGTGGAGAGGTCATGCCACCTCATGAGCTACGTGTCGGGGAGAGCTCCAGGGCCCCCCCCACGGCCCTGCCCTAGCCCGGGACGGAGCTCCATGTGTGGGGAGACCCAGGACGGAGCTCCATGGGGGGTGGTCCGCGGCCCAGCCTTAGCCCAGGACGGAGCTCCATGTGTGGGGAGACCCAGGACGGAGCTCCATGGGGGGTGGTCCGCGGCCCAGCCTTAGCCCAGGACGGAGCTCCATGTGTGGGGAGACCCAGGACGGAGCTCCACGGGGGGTGCTCCGCGGCCCTGCCTTAGCCCAGGACGGAGCTCCATGTGTGGGGAGACCCAGGACGGAGCTCCACGGGGGGTGGTCTGCGGCCCAGCCTTAGCCCAGGACGGAGCTCCATGTGGGGCAGATGGTGCTGGAGAGCTCCAGGGGCCTCTATCTATATATGCACACACATGTGCCTGTCTGTCTGCCTGTCTGTCTGCCTGCCTGCCTGCCTGTCTGTCTGTCTGTCTGTCTGTCTGCCTGTCTGTCTGTCTGCCTGCCTGTTTGTCTGCCTGTCTGTCTGCCTGTCTGTCTCTCTGCCTGTCTGTCTGACTGCCTGTCTGTCTGCCTGTCTGTCTGCCTGTCTGTCTCTCTGCCTGTCTGTCTGACTGCCTGTCTGTCTGCCTGTCTGTCTCTCTGCCTGTCTGTCTGCCTGCCTGTCTGTCTGCCTGTCTGTCTGCCTGCCTGTCTGTCTGCCTGTCTGTCTGTCTGCCTGTCTGTCTCTCTGCCTGTCTGTCTGCCTGTCTGTCTGCCTGTCTGTCTGCCTGCCTGTCTGTCTGCCTGTCTGTTTGTCTGCCTGTCTGTCTGCCTGTCTGTCTCTCTGCCTGTCTGTCTGACTGCCTGTCTGTCTGCCTGTCTGTCTCTCTGCCTGTCTGTCTGACTGCCTGTCTGTCTGCCTGTCTGTCTGCCTGTCTGTCTGCCTGCCTGTCTGTCTGCTGTCTGTCTCTCTGCCTGTCTGTCTGACTGCCTGTCTGTCTGCCTGTCTGTCTCTCTGCCTGTCTGTCTGACTGCCTGTCTGTCTGCCTGCCTGTCTGTCTCTCTGCCTGTCTGTCTGACTGCCTGTCTGTCTGTCTGACCCATGACGGAGCTCCACGGGGGGTGCTCGGCGGCCCGGCCCTAGCCCAGGAAGGAGCTCCGTGTGTGGGGAGACCCAGGACGGAGCTCCACGGGGGGTGCTCGGCGGCCCAGCCCTAGCCCAGGAAGGAGCTCCGTGTGTGGGGAGACCCAGGACGGAGCTCCACGGGGGGTGCTCCGCGGCCCTGCCTTAGCCCAGGACGGAGCTCCATGTGTGGGGAGACCGAGGACGGAGCTCCACGGGGGGTGCTCCCCGGCCCAGCCCTAGCCCAGGACGGCGCTCCGTGTGGGGCAGAGGACGACGGAGACCTCCAGGGGCCCCCGCGGCCCCGTCCCAGCCCAGGACGGAGCTCCGTGTGGGGGAGAGGGAGCGGGAGACCTCCGGGGGCCTCCGTGAACCCGCCCTAGCCCAGGACGGAGGTCCGTGTGGGGTCCAGGTCCAGTCAGGCCCGCCTGGAGGGTTTTAACCCAGGGCGGGGCCATAACTCCGCAGGGGAAGGTCGTAGAGACACGGGGCCGGTGTCATCGCGTTCGGCGTGGCCAAGTTAGTGGGTGCCGGTCTTGGTTTGAAGTGTCTAGCCGGCTCCTATCCAAAGTTATGGGCGTTTGAAACCCCCCCCCCCCATTAAAATGAATGGTTTTGGGTTGAGACCTCCAGGGGCCCCCGCGGCCCCGTCCCAGCCCAGGACGGAGCTCCGTGTGGGGGAGAGGGAGCGGGAGACCTCCGGGGGCCTCCCCGGCCCAGCCCTAGCCCAGGACGGAGGTCCGTGTGGGGTCCAGGTCCAGTCAGGCCCGTCTGGAGGGTTTTAACCCAGGGCGGGGCCATAACTCCGCAGGGGAAGGTCGTAGAGACACGGGGCCGGTGTCATCGCGTTCGGCGTGGCCAAGTTAGTGGGTGCCGGTCTTTGTTTGAAGTGGCTAGCCGGCTCCTATCCAAAGTTATGGGCGTTTGAATCTCCCCCCCATTAAAATGCATGGTTTTGGGCTGAGACCTCCAGGGGCCCCCGCGGCCCCGTCCCAGCCCAGGACGGAGCTCCGTGTGGGGGAGAGGGAGCGGGAGACCTCCAGGGGCCTCCGTGAATCTGCCCTAGCCCAGGACGGAGGTCCGTGTGGGGTCCAGGTCCAGTCAGGCCCGCCTGGAGGGTTTTAACCCAGGGCGGGGCCATAACTCCGCAGGGGAAGGTCGTAGAGACACGGGGCCGGTGTCATCGCGTTCGGCGTGGCCAAGTTAGTGGGTGCCGGTCTTTGTTTGAAGTGTCTAGCCGGCTCCTATCCAAAGTTATGGCCGTTTGAAACTCCCCCCAATAAAATGCATGGTTTTGGGCTTAGGCGAACCAAGCGTTTTCAGGTTTTTTTCTAAGTGTTTCAACGTGATGAAGGCTAATCTCCCCAAAGGTCTGGGGAGAGATTTAGCCTTCACACAGTGGACCAGAAAATACCCTGTTTTCCAAGGAACTATCGGTACGCTGTCATACGGCGGAGTACCAAGGGCACGAAAAAAAATTCAGAAAAATGACAAAGTGTTTTAACGTGACGAAGGCTAATCTCCCCAAGGGTTTGGGGAGATTAGCCTTCGCACAGTGGACCAAAAAACACCCGGTTTTCCAAGGAACCTTCCGCACGATTTCAGAAACCCAGTTTTCGGAAACAGATACCCCCAGAGAAAGCGGCGGGGGGGCCTTGCCTTGTGACGGGCCCCCCCCAGAGGCCGTCTGGGGCAGGTTTTGGGCAGGTTTTCCCCTCTAAAAAAATTATTAAAAAATAAATAAAATTTTTTTTTTTTTTTTTTTTTTTTTTCTCTTCCAGGGCCCCCGCGCCGCTGCCTTAGCCCAGGAACAGAGCCCCGTGTGGGGCATAGCTCCAGGGCCTCCCTGGCCCCGGATGGAGCTCCCGTGTGCGACAGACCTCCAGGCCCCCCCGTTGCCCAGCCTTAGCCCAGGAACAGAGCCCCGTGTGGGGCACAGCTCCAGGGCCTCCCTGGCCCCGGATGGAGCTCCTTGTGGCGCAGACCTCCAGGCCCCCCGTGGCCCAGCCTTAGCCCAGGAATAGAGCCCCTTGTGGGGCATAGCTCCAGAGCCTCCCTGGCCCCGGATGGAGCTCCCGTGTGCGACAGACCTCCAGGCCCCCCGTTGCCCAGCCTTAGCCCAGGAACAGAGCCCCGTGTGGGGCACAGCTCCAGGGCCTCCCTGGCCCCGGATGGAGCTCCTTGTGGCGCAGACCTCC
>JAYKQN010000112.1:90000-94803 GCA_036785175.1 Eupleurogrammus muticus | reverse complement strand
ATTAGCCTTCATCACGTTGAAACACTTAGAAAAAAAAACTGAAAACGCTTGGTTCGCCTAAGCCCAAAACCATGCATTTTAATGGGGGAAATTTCAAACGGCCATAACCTTGGATAGGAACCGGCTAGACACTTCAAACAAAGACCCGTACCCACTAACTTGGCCGTGCCGAACGCGATGACACCGGCCCCCGTGTCTCTAGGACCTTCCCCTGCGGAGCTATGGTCCCCCCTGGGTTAAAACCCTCCAGACCGGCCTGACTGGACCTGTACCCAACACAGAGCTCCGTCCTGGGCTACGACAGGGCCACGGAGGCCCCCGGGGGTCTCTGGAGGTCTGCGCCACGCGGCGCTCCATCCGAGGCCAGGGTGGCCCTGGAGCTATGCCCCCACACGGAGCTGTATTCCTGGGCTAAGGCTGGGCCGCGGGGGGCCTGGAGGTCTGCGCCACACGGAGCTGCATCCGGGGCCACGGAGGCCCTGGAGCTATGCCCCACAAGGGGGTCTATTCCTGGGCTAAGGCTGGGCTGCGTGGGGCCTGGAGGTCTGCGCCACGCGGCGCTCCATCCGGGGCCAGGGAGGCTCTGGAGCTATGCCCCACAAGGGGCTCTATTCCTGGGCTAAGGCTGGGCCACGGGGGGCCTGGAGGTCTGCCCCACGCGGTGCTCCATCCGGGGCCAGGGAGGCTCTGGAGCTATGCCCCACAAGGGGCTCTATTCCTGGGCTAAGGCGGGGGCACGGGGGGCCTGGAGGTCTGCCCCACGCATTGCTCCATCCGGGGCCAGGGAGGCTCTGGAGCTATGCCCCACAAGGGGCTCTATTCCTGGGCTAAGGCTGGGCCACGGGGGGCCTGGAGGTCTGCCCCACACGGTGCTCCATCCGGGGCCAGGGAGGCTCTGGAGCTATGCCCCACAAGGGGCTCTATTCCTGGGCTAAGGCTGGGCCACGGGGGGCCTGGAGGTCTGCGCCACGCGGAGCTCCATCCGGGGCCAGGGAGGCCCTGGAGCTATGCCCCACAAGGGGCTCTGTTCCTGGGCTAAGGCTGGGCCACGGGGGGCCTGGAGGTCTGTCGCACACGGGAGCTCCATCCGGGGCCAGGGAGGCTCTGGAGCTATGCCCCACAAGGGGCTCTATTCCTGGGCTAAGGCTGGGCCACGGGGGGCCTGGAGGTCTGCGCCACAAGGAGCTCCATCCGGGGGCCAGGGAGGCCCTGGAGCTATGCCCCACAAGGGGCTCTGTTCCTGGGCTAAGGCTGGGCCACGGGGGGCCTGGAGGTCTGCGCCACAAGGAGCTCCATCCGGGGCCAGGGAGGCCCTGGAGCTATGCCCCACAAGGGGCTCTGTTCCTGGGCTAAGGCTGGGCCACGGGGGGCCTGGAGGTCTGTCGCACACGGGAGCTCCATCCGGGGCCAGGGAGGCCCTGGAGCTATGCCCCACACGGGGCTCTGTTCCTGGGCTAAGGCAGCGGCGCGGGGCCCTGGAAGAGAAGAAAAAAAAAAAAAAAAAAAAAAAAAAAAAAAAAATTTTATTTATTTTTTAATAATTTTTTTAGAGGGGAAAACCTGCCCAAAACCTGCCCCAGACGGCCTCTGGGGGGGGCCCGTCACAAGGCAAGGCCCCCCCGCCGCTTTCTCTGGGGGTATCTGTTTCCGAAAACTGGGTTTCTGAAATCGTGCGGAAGGTTCCTTGGAAAACCGGGTGTTTTTTGGTCCACTGTGCGAAGGCTAATCTCCCCAAACCCTTGGGGAGATTAGCCTTCGTCACGTTAAAACACTTTGTCATTTTTCTGAATTTTTTTTCGTGCCCTTGGTACTCCGCCGTATGACAGCGTACCGATAGTTCCTTGGAAAACAGGGTATTTTCTGGTCCACTGTGTGAAGGCTAAATCTCTCCCCAGACCTTTGGGGAGATTAGCCTTCATCACGTTGAAACACTTAGAAAAAAAACTGAAAACGCTTGGTTCGCCTAAGCCCAAAACCATGCATTTTATTGGGGGGAGTTTCAAACGGCCATAACTTTGGATAGGAGCCGGCTAGACACTTCAAACAAAGACCGGCACCCACTAACTTGGCCACGCCGAACGCGATGACACCGGCCCCGTGTCTCTACGACCTTCCCCTGCGGAGTTATGGCCCCGCCCTGGGGTTAAAACCCTCCAGGCGGGCCTGACTGGACCTGGACCCCACACGGACCTCCGTCCTGGGCTAGGGCGGGTTCACGGAGGCCCCCGGAGGTCTCCCGCTCCCTCTCCCCCACACGGAGCTCCGTCCTGGGCTGGGACGGGGCCGCGGGGGCCCCTGGAGGTCTCAGCCCAAAACCATGCATTTTAATGGGGGGGGTTTCAAACGCCCATAACTTTGGATAGGAGCCGGCTAGACACTTCAAACAAAGACCGGCACCCACTAACTTGGCCACGCCGAACGCGATGACACCGGCCCCGTGTCTCTACGACCTTCCCCTGCGGAGTTATGGCCCCGCCCTGGGTTAAAACCCTCCAGGCGGGCCTGACTGGACCTGGACCCCACACGGACCTCCGTCCTGGGCTAGGGCGGGTTCACGGAGGCCCCCGGAGGTCTCCCGCTCCCTCTCCCCCACACGGAGCTCCGTCCTGGGCTGGGACGGGGCCGCGGGGGCCCCTGGAGGTCTCAGCCCAAAACCATGCATTTTAATGGGGGGGGTTTCAAACGCCCATAACTTTGGGATAGGAGCCGGCTAGACACTTCAAACAGAGACCGGCACCCACTAACTTGGCCACGCCGAACGCGATGACACCGGGCCCATGTCTCTACGACCTTCCCTGCGGAGTTATGGCCCCGCCCCTGGGTTAAAACCCTCCAGGCGGGCCTGACTGGACCTGGACCCCACACGGACCTCCGTCCTGGGCTAGGGCGGGTTCACGGAGGCCCCCGGAGGTCTCCCGCTCCCTCTCCCCCACACGGAGCTCCGTCCTGGGCTGGGACGGGGCCGCGGGGCCCCCTGGAGGTCTCAGCCCAAAACCATGCATTTTAATGGGGGGGGGTTTCAAACGCCCATAACTTTGGATAGGAGCCGGCTAGACACTTCAAACAGAGACCGGCACCCACTAACTTGGCCACGCCGAACGCGATGACACCGGGCCCGTGTCTCTACGACCTTCCCCTGCGGAGTTATGGCCCCGCCCTGGGTTAAAACCCTCCAGGCGGGCCTGACTGGACCTGGACCCCACACGGACCTCCGTCCTGGGCTAGGGCGGGTTCACGGAGGCCCCCGGAGGTCTCCCGCTCCCTCTCCCCCACACGGAGCTCCGTCCTGGGCTGGGACGGGGCCGCGGGGGCCCCTGGAGGTCTCCGTCGTCCTCTGCCCCACATGGAGCTCCGTCCTGGGCTAAGGCAGGGCCGCGGAGCACCCCCCGTGGAGCTCCGTCCTGGGTCTCCCCACACATGGAGCTCCTTCCTGGGCTAGGGCCGGGCCGCCGAGCACCCCCCCGTGGAGCTCCGTCCTGGGGTCTCCCCACACACGGAGCTCCTTCCTGGGCTAGGGCCGGGCCGCCGAGCACCCCCCGTGGAGCTCCGTCATGGGTCAGACAGACAGACAGGCAGTCAGACAGACAGGCAGACAGACAGACAGGCAGACAGACAGACAGGCAGAGAGACAGACAGGCAGGCAGACAGACAGGCAGAGAGACAGACAGGCAGACAGACAGGCAGGCAGACAGACAGGCAGACAGACAGGCAGGCAGACAGACAGGCAGTCAGACAGACAGGCAGACAGACAGACAGGCAGACAGACAGGCAGGCAGACAGACAGGCAGGCAGACAGACAGGCAGAGAGACAGACAGGCAGACAGACAGGCAGTCAGACAGACAGGCAGACAGACAGACAGGCAGACAGACAGGCAGTCAGACAGACAGGCAGGCAGACAGACAGGCAGACAGACAGGCACATGTGTGTGCATATATAGATAGAGGCCCCTGGAGCTCTCCAGCACCATCTGCCCCACATGGAGCTCCGTCCTGGGCTAAGGCTGGGCCGCGGACCACCCCCCGTGGAGCTCCGTCCTCGGTCTCCCCACACATGGAGCTCCGTCCTGGGCTAAGGCAGGGCCGCGGAGCACCCCCCGTGGAGCTCCGTCCTGGGTCTCCCCACACATGGAGCTCCGTCCTGGGCTAAGGCTGGGCCGCGGACCACCCCCCATGGAGCTCCGTTCCTGGGTCTCCCCACACATGGAGCTCCGTCCTGGGCTAAGGCTGGGCCGCGGACCACCCCCCATGGAGCTCCGTCCTGGGTCTCCCCACACATGGAGCTCCGTCCCGGGCTAGGGCAGGGCCGTGGGGGGGGCCCTGGAGCTCTCCCCGACACGTAGCTCATGAGGTGGCATGACCTCTCCACTATGCATCTTTCAAAATGCTGTTACTTAGGTAACAGTACTGAAGTATCACCAGCAATATGCACTCACAGTATCAACAGGCAAATTATTACTCTCATCATCATCTTCTTCATCATCATCATCATCATCATCATCATCATCATCATCATCATCATCATCATCATTGTTATTATTATTCAAAATTACTTATCCATTGGCTTTCTCTTTATTCATATGACGTTCGTATAAAGTATACATGTACACAAGCAGCTACCTCCGCCCCACATGGAGCTCCGTCCTGGGCTAGGGCAGGGCCATGGGGGGCCTGGAGGTCTACCCCCACGTGGAGCTCCGTCCTGGGCTAGGGCAGGGCCATGGGGGCCCTGGAGGTCTACCCCCACATGGAGCTCCGTCCTGGGCCATGGGGGGCCTGGAGGTCTACCCCCCACATGGAGCTCTA
>JAYKQN010000112.1:72500-77500 GCA_036785175.1 Eupleurogrammus muticus | reverse complement strand
CCAGGGAGGCTCTGGAGCTATGCCCCACAAGGGGCTCTATTCCTGGGCTAAGGCTGGGCCACGGGGGGCCTGGAGGTCTGCGCCACGCGGAGCTCCATCCGGGGCCAGGGAGGCCCTGGAGCTATGCCCCACAAGGGGCTCTGTTCCTGGGCTAAGGCTGGGCCACGGGGGGCCTGGAGGTCTGTCGCACACGGGAGCTCCATCCGGGGCCAGGGAGGCTCTGGAGCTATGCCCCACAAGGGGCTCTATTCCTGGGCTAAGGCTGGGCCACGGGGGGCCTGGAGGTCTGCGCCACAAGGAGCTCCATCCGGGGCCAGGGAGGCCCTGGAGCTATGCCCCACAAGGGGCTCTGTTCCTGGGCTAAGGCTGGGCCACGGGGGGCCTGGAGGTCTGCGCCACAAGGAGCTCCATCCGGGGCCAGGGAGGCCCTGGAGCTATGCCCCACAAGGGGCTCTGTTCCTGGGCTAAGGCTGGGCCACGGGGGGCCTGGAGGTCTGTCGCACACGGGAGCTCCATCCGGGGCCAGGGAGGCCCTGGAGCTATGCCCCACACGGGGCTCTGTTCCTGGGCTAAGGCAGCGGCGCGGGGCCCTGGAAGAGAAGAAAAAAAAAAAAAAAAAAAAAAAAAAAAAAAAATTTTATTTATTTTTTAATAATTTTTTTAGAGGGGAAAACCTGCCCAAAACCTGCCCCAGACGGCCTCTGGGGGGGGCCCGTCACAAGGCAAGGCCCCCCCGCCGCTTTCTCTGGGGGTATCTGTTTCCGAAAACTGGGTTTCTGAAATCGTGCGGAAGGTTCCTTGGAAAACCGGGTGTTTTTTGGTCCACTGTGCGAAGGCTAATCTCCCCAAACCCTTGGGGAGATTAGCCTTCGTCACGTTAAAACACTTTGTCATTTTTCTGAATTTTTTTTCGTGCCCTTGGTACTCCGCCGTATGACAGCGTACCGATAGTTCCTTGGAAAACAGGGTATTTTCTGGTCCACTGTGTGAAGGCTAAATCTCTCCCCAGACCTTTGGGGAGATTAGCCTTCATCACGTTGAAACACTTAGAAAAAAAACTGAAAACGCTTGGTTCGCCTAAGCCCAAAACCATGCATTTTATTGGGGGGAGTTTCAAACGGCCATAACTTTGGATAGGAGCCGGCTAGACACTTCAAACAAAGACCGGCACCCACTAACTTGGCCACGCCGAACGCGATGACACCGGCCCCGTGTCTCTACGACCTTCCCCTGCGGAGTTATGGCCCCGCCCTGGGTTAAAACCCTCCAGGCGGGCCTGACTGGACCTGGACCCCACACGGACCTCCGTCCTGGGCTAGGGCGGGTTCACGGAGGCCCCCGGAGGTCTCCCGCTCCCTCTCCACCACACGGAGCTCCGTCCTGGGCTGGGACGGGGCCGCGGGGGCCCCTGGAGGTCTCAGCCCAAAACCATGCATTTTAATGGGGGGGGTTTCAAACGCCCATAACTTTGGATAGGAGCCGGCTAGACACTTCAAACAAAGACCGGCACCCACTAACTTGGCCACGCCGAACGCGATGACACCGGCCCCGTGTCTCTACGACCTTCCCCTGCGGAGTTATGGCCCCGCCCTGGGTTAAAACCCTCCAGGCGGGCCTGACTGGACCTGGACCCCACACGGACCTCCGTCCTGGGCTAGGGCGGGTTCACGGAGGCCCCCGGAGGTCTCCCGCTCCCTCTCCCCCACACGGAGCTCCGTCCTGGGCTGGGACGGGGCCGCGGGGGCCCCTGGAGGTCTCAGCCCAAAACCATGCATTTTAATGGGGGGGGTTTCAAACGCCCATAACTTTGGATAGGAGCCGGCTAGACACTTCAAACAGAGACCGGCACCCACTAACTTGGCCACGCCGAACGCGATGACACCGGGCCCATGTCTCTACGACCTTCCCCTGCGGAGTTATGGCCCCGCCCTGGGTTAAAACCCTCCAGGCGGGCCTGACTGGACCTGGACCCCACACGGACCTCCGTCCTGGGCTAGGGCGGGTTCACGGAGGCCCCCGGAGGTCTCCCGCTCCCTCTCCCCCACACGGAGCTCCGTCCTGGGCTGGGACGGGGCCGCGGGGCCCCCTGGAGGTCTCAGCCCAAAACCATGCATTTTAATGGGGGGGGGTTTCAAACGCCCATAACTTTGGATAGGAGCCGGCTAGACACTTCAAACAGAGACCGGCACCCACTAACTTGGCCACGCCGAACGCGATGACACCGGGCCCGTGTCTCTACGACCTTCCCCTGCGGAGTTATGGCCCCGCCCTGGGTTAAAACCCTCCAGGCGGGCCTGACTGGACCTGGACCCCACACGGACCTCCGTCCTGGGCTAGGGCGGGTTCACGGAGGCCCCCGGAGGTCTCCCGCTCCCTCTCCCCCACACGGAGCTCCGTCCTGGGCTGGGACGGGGCCGCGGGGGCCCCTGGAGGTCTCCGTCGTCCTCTGCCCCACATGGAGCTCCGTCCTGGGCTAAGGCAGGGCCGCGGAGCACCCCCCGTGGAGCTCCGTCCTGGGTCTCCCCACACATGGAGCTCCTTCCTGGGCTAGGGCCGGGCCGCCGAGCACCCCCCGTGGAGCTCCGTCCTGGGTCTCCCCACACACGGAGCTCCTTCCTGGGCTAGGGCCGGGCCGCCGAGCACCCCCCGTGGAGCTCCGTCATGGGTCAGACAGACAGACAGGCAGTCAGACAGACAGGCAGACAGACAGACAGGCAGACAGACAGACAGGCAGAGAGACAGACAGGCAGGCAGACAGACAGGCAGAGAGACAGACAGGCAGACAGACAGGCAGGCAGACAGACAGGCAGACAGACAGGCAGGCAGACAGACAGGCAGTCAGACAGACAGGCAGACAGACAGACAGGCAGACAGACAGGCAGGCAGACAGACAGGCAGGCAGACAGACAGGCAGAGAGACAGACAGGCAGACAGACAGGCAGTCAGACAGACAGGCAGACAGACAGACAGGCAGACAGACAGGCAGTCAGACAGACAGGCAGGCAGACAGACAGGCAGACAGACAGGCACATGTGTGTGCATATATAGATAGAGGCCCCTGGAGCTCTCCAGCACCATCTGCCCCACATGGAGCTCCGTCCTGGGCTAAGGCTGGGCCGCGGACCACCCCCCGTGGAGCTCCGTCCTCGGTCTCCCCACACATGGAGCTCCGTCCTGGGCTAAGGCAGGGCCGCGGAGCACCCCCCGTGGAGCTCCGTCCTGGGTCTCCCCACACATGGAGCTCCGTCCTGGGCTAAGGCTGGGCCGCGGACCACCCCCCATGGAGCTCCGTTCCTGGGTCTCCCCACACATGGAGCTCCGTCCTGGGCTAAGGCTGGGCCGCGGACCACCCCCCATGGAGCTCCGTCCTGGGTCTCCCCACACATGGAGCTCCGTCCCGGGCTAGGGCAGGGCCGTGGGGGGGGCCCTGGAGCTCTCCCCGACACGTAGCTCATGAGGTGGCATGACCTCTCCACTATGCATCTTTCAAAATGCTGTTACTTAGGTAACAGTACTGAAGTATCACCAGCAATATGCACTCACAGTATCAACAGGCAAATTATTACTCTCATCATCATCTTCTTCATCATCATCATCATCATCATCATCATCATCATCATCATCATCATCATCATTGTTATTATTATTCAAAATTACTTATCCATTGGCTTTCTCTTTATTCATATGACGTTCGTATAAAGTATACATGTACACAAGCAGCTACCTCCGCCCCACATGGAGCTCCGTCCTGGGCTAGGGCAGGGCCATGGGGGGCCTGGAGGTCTACCCCCACGTGGAGCTCCGTCCTGGGCTAGGGCAGGGCCATGGGGGCCCTGGAGGTCTACCCCCACATGGAGCTCCGTCCTGGGCCATGGGGGGCCTGGAGGTCTACCCCCCACATGGAGCTCTATCCTGGGCTAGGGCAGGGCCATGGGGGGCCTGGAGGTCTACCCCCACATGGAGCTCCATCCAGGGCCAGGGGGGCCCTGGAGGTCTACCCCCACATGAAGCTATATCCTGGGCTAGGGCAGGGCCATGGGGGCTCTGGGGGTCTACCCCCACATGGAGCTCTATCCTGGGCTAGGGCAGGGCCATGGGGGCTCTGGGGGTCTACCCCCACATGGAGCTCTATCCTGGGCTAGGGCAGGGCCATGGGGGGCCTGGAGGTCTACCCCCACATGGAGCTCCATCCAGGGCCAGGGGGGCCCTGGAGGTCTACCCCCACATGAAGCTATATCCTGGGCTAGGGCAGGGCCATGGGGGGCCTGGAGGTCTCTGGAGGTCTACCCCCACAGGGAGCTCCATCCAGGGCCATGGGGGGCCTGGAGGTCTCTGGAGGTCTACCCCCACAGGGAGCTCCATCCAGGGCCAGGGGGGCCATGGGGGTCTACCCCCACATGGAGCTCCGTCCTGGGCTAGGGCAGGGCCATGGGGGGCCTGGGGGTCTCTGGAGGTCTACCCCCACAGGGAGCTCCATCCAGGGCCAGGGGGGCCATGGGGGTCTACCCCCACATGGAGCTCCGTCCTGGGCTAGGGCAGGGCCATGGGGGCCCTGGAGGTCTCTGGAGGTCTACCCCCACATGGAGCTCCGTCCTGGGCTAGGGCAGGGCCATGGGGGGCCTGGGGGTCTCTGGAGGTCTACCCCCACAGGGAGCTCCATCCAGGGCCAGGGGGGCCATGGGGGTCTACCCCCACATGGAGCTCCGTCCTGGGCTAGGGCAGGGCCATGGGGGGCCTGGGGGTCTCTGGAGGTCTACCCCCACAGGGAGCTCCATCCAGGGCCAGGGGGGCCATGGGGGTCTCTGGAGGTCTACCCCCACAGGGAGCTCCATCCAGGGCCATGGGGGGCCTGGAGGTCTCTGGAGGTCTACCCCCACAGGGAGCTCCATCCAGGGCCAGGGGGGCCATGGGGGTCTACCCCCCACATGGGGCTCCATCCTGGGCCATGGGGGGCCTGGGGGTCTCTGGAGGTCTACCCCCACAGGGAGCTCCATCCAGGG
>JAYKQN010000112.1:55000-62500 GCA_036785175.1 Eupleurogrammus muticus | reverse complement strand
GGGTATTTTTGGTCCACTGTGCGAAGGCTAATCTCCCCGGACCTCTGGGGACTTTTGCCTTCGTCACGTTAAAACACTTTGTCATTTTTCTCACTTTTTTTTTCGTGCCCTTGGTACTCCGCCGTATGACAGCGGACCGATAGTTCCTTGGAAAACAGGGTATTTTTGGTCCACTGTGCGAAGGCTAAGTCTCTCCCCAGACCTTTGGGGAGTTTTGCCTTCGTCACGTTAAAACACTTTGTCATTTTTCTCACTTTTTTTTTTCGTGCCCTTGGTACTCCGCCGTATGACAGCGGACTGATAGTTCCTTGGAAAACAGGGTATTTCTGGTCCACTGTGCGAAGGCTAATCTCCCCGGACCTTTGGGGAGTTTTGCCTTCGTCACGTTAAAACACTTTGTCATTTTTCTCAATTTTTTTTTCGTGCCCTTGGTACTCCGCCGAATAACAGCGTACCGATAGTTCCTTGGAAAACAGGGTATTTTTTGGTCCACTGTGCGAAGGCTAATCTCCCCGGACCTCCGGGGACTTTTGCCTTCGTCACGTTAAAACACTTTGTCATTTTTCTCAACTTTTTTTCGTGCCCTTGGTACGCCGCCGAATAACAGCGTACCGATAGTTCCTTGGAAAACAGGGTATTTTCTGGTCCACTGTGTGAAGGCTAAATCTCTCCCCAGACCTTTGGGGAGATTAGCCTTCATCACGTTGAAACACTTAGAAAAAAAACTGAAAACGCTTGGTTCGCCTAAGCCCAAAACCATGCATTTTAATGGGGGAAATTTCAAACGGCCATAACCTTGGATAGGAACCGGCTAGACACTTCAAACAAAGACCCGTACCCACTAACTTGGCCGTGCCGAACGCGATGACACCGGCCCCGTGTCTCTAGGACCTTCCCCTGCGGAGCTATGGTCCCCCCTGGGTTAAAACCCTCCAGACCGGCCTGACTGGACCTGTACCCAACACAGAGCTCCGTCCTGGGCTACGACAGGGCCACGGAGGCCCCCGGGGGTCTCTGGAGGTCTGCGCCACGCGGCGCTCCATCCGAGGCCAGGGTGGCCCTGGAGCTATGCCCCCACACGGAGCTGTATTCCTGGGCTAAGGCTGGGCCGCGGGGGGCCTGGAGGTCTGCGCCACACGGAGCTGCATCCGGGGCCACGGAGGCCCTGGAGCTATGCCCCACAAGGGGGTCTATTCCTGGGCTAAGGCTGGGCTGCGTGGGGCCTGGAGGTCTGCGCCACGCGGCGCTCCATCCGGGGCCAGGGAGGCTCTGGAGCTATGCCCCACAAGGGGCTCTATTCCTGGGCTAAGGCTGGGCCACGGGGGGCCTGGAGGTCTGCCCCACGCGGTGCTCCATCCGGGGCCAGGGAGGCTCTGGAGCTATGCCCCACAAGGGGCTCTATTCCTGGGCTAAGGCGGGGGCACGGGGGGCCTGGAGGTCTGCCCCACGCATTGCTCCATCCGGGGCCAGGGAGGCTCTGGAGCTATGCCCCACAAGGGGCTCTATTCCTGGGCTAAGGCTGGGCCACGGGGGGCCTGGAGGTCTGCCCCACACGGTGCTCCATCCGGGGCCAGGGAGGCTCTGGAGCTATGCCCCACAAGGGGCTCTATTCCTGGGCTAAGGCTGGGCCACGGGGGGCCTGGAGGTCTGCGCCACGCGGAGCTCCATCCGGGGCCAGGGAGGCCCTGGAGCTATGCCCCACAAGGGGCTCTGTTCCTGGGCTAAGGCTGGGCCACGGGGGGCCTGGAGGTCTGTCGCACACGGGAGCTCCATCCGGGGCCAGGGAGGCTCTGGAGCTATGCCCCACAAGGGGCTCTATTCCTGGGCTAAGGCTGGGCCACGGGGGGCCTGGAGGTCTGCGCCACAAGGAGCTCCATCCGGGGCCAGGGAGGCCCTGGAGCTATGCCCCACAAGGGGCTCTGTTCCTGGGCTAAGGCTGGGCCACGGGGGGCCTGGAGGTCTGCGCCACAAGGAGCTCCATCCGGGGCCAGGGAGGCCCTGGAGCTATGCCCCACAAGGGGCTCTGTTCCTGGGCTAAGGCTGGGCCACGGGGGGCCTGGAGGTCTGCGCCACAAGGAGCTCCATCCGGGGCCAGGGAGGCCCTGGAGCTATGCCCCACAAGGGGCTCTGTTCCTGGGCTAAGGCTGGGCCACGGGGGGCCTGGAGGTCTGTCGCACACGGGAGCTCCATCCGGGGCCAGGGAGGCTCTGGAGCTATGCCCCACAAGGGGCTCTATTCCTGGGCTAAGGCTGGGCCACGGGGGGCCTGGAGGTCTGCGCCACAAGGAGCTCCATCCGGGGCCAGGGAGGCCCTGGAGCTATGCCCCACAAGGGGCTCTGTTCCTGGGCTAAGGCTGGGCCACGGGGGGCCTGGAGGTCTGCGCCACAAGGAGCTCCATCCGGGGCCAGGGAGGCCCTGGAGCTATGCCCCACAAGGGGCTCTGTTCCTGGGCTAAGGCTGGGCCACGGGGGGCCTGGAGGTCTGCGCCACAAGGAGCTCCATCCGGGGCCAGGGAGGCCCTGGAGCTATGCCCCACAAGGGGCTCTGTTCCTGGGCTAAGGCTGGGCAACGGGGGGCCTGGAGGTCTGTCGCACACGGGAGCTCCATCCGGGGCCAGGGAGGCCCTGGAGCTATGCCCCACACGGGGCTCTGTTCCTGGGCTAAGGCAGCGGCGCGGGGCCCTGGAAGAGAAGAAAAAAAAAAAAAAAAAAAAAAAAAAAAAAAAAAATTTTATTTATTTTTTAATAATTTTTTTAGAGGGGAAAACCTGCCCAAAACCTGCCCCAGACGGCCTCTGGGGGGGGCCCGTCACAAGGCAAGGCCCCCCCGCCGCTTTCTCTGGGGGTATCTGTTTCCGAAAACTGGGTTTCTGAAATCGTGCGGAAGGTTCCTTGGAAAACCGGGTGTTTTTTGGTCCACTGTGCGAAGGCTAATCTCCCCAAACCCTTGGGGAGATTAGCCTTCGTCACGTTAAAACACTTTGTCATTTTTCTGAATTTTTTTTCGTGCCCTTGGTACTCCGCCGTATGACAGCGTACCGATAGTTCCTTGGAAAACAGGGTATTTTCTGGTCCACTGTGTGAAGGCTAAATCTCTCCCCAGACCTTTGGGGAGATTAGCCTTCATCACGTTGAAACACTTAGAAAAAAAACTGAAAACGCTTGGTTCGCCTAAGCCCAAAACCATGCATTTTATTGGGGGGAGTTTCAAACGGCCATAACTTTGGATAGGAGCCGGCTAGACACTTCAAACAAAGACCGGCACCCACTAACTTGGCCACGCCGAACGCGATGACACCGGCCCCGTGTCTCTACGACCTTCCCCTGCGGAGTTATGGCCCCGCCCTGGGTTAAAACCCTCCAGGCGGGCCTGACTGGACCTGGACCCCACACGGACCTCCGTCCTGGGCTAGGGCGGGTTCACGGAGGCCCCCGGAGGTCTCCCGCTCCCTCTCCCCCACACGGAGCTCCGTCCTGGGCTGGGACGGGGCCGCGGGGGCCCCTGGAGGTCTCAGCCCAAAACCATGCATTTTAATGGGGGGGGTTTCAAACGCCCATAACTTTGGATAGGAGCCGGCTAGACACTTCAAACAAAGACCGGCACCCACTAACTTGGCCACGCCGAACGCGATGACACCGGCCCCGTGTCTCTACGACCTTCCCCTGCGGAGTTATGGCCCCGCCCTGGGTTAAAACCCTCCAGGCGGGCCTGACTGGACCTGGACCCCACACGGACCTCCGTCCTGGGCTAGGGCGGGTTCACGGAGGCCCCCGGAGGTCTCCCGCTCCCTCTCCCCCACACGGAGCTCCGTCCTGGGCTGGGACGGGGCCGCGGGGGCCCCTGGAGGTCTCAGCCCAAAACCATGCATTTTAATGGGGGGGGTTTCAAACGCCCATAACTTTGGATAGGAGCCGGCTAGACACTTCAAACAGAGACCGGCACCCACTAACTTGGCCACGCCGAACGCGATGACACCGGGCCCATGTCTCTACGACCTTCCCCTGCGGAGTTATGGCCCCGCCCTGGGTTAAAACCCTCCAGGCGGGCCTGACTGGACCTGGACCCCACACGGACCTCCGTCCTGGGCTAGGGCGGGTTCACGGAGGCCCCCGGAGGTCTCCCGCTCCCTCTCCCCCACACGGAGCTCCGTCCTGGGCTGGGACGGGGCCGCGGGGCCCCCTGGAGGTCTCAGCCCAAAACCATGCATTTTAATGGGGGGGGGTTTCAAACGCCCATAACTTTGGATAGGAGCCGGCTAGACACTTCAAACAGAGACCGGCACCCACTAACTTGGCCACGCCGAACGCGATGACACCGGGCCCGTGTCTCTACGACCTTCCCCTGCGGAGTTATGGCCCCGCCCTGGGTTAAAACCCTCCAGGCGGGCCTGACTGGACCTGGACCCCACACGGACCTCCGTCCTGGGCTAGGGCGGGTTCACGGAGGCCCCCGGAGGTCTCCCGCTCCCTCTCCCCCACACGGAGCTCCGTCCTGGGCTGGGACGGGGCCGCGGGGGCCCCTGGAGGTCTCCGTCGTCCTCTGCCCCACATGGAGCTCCGTCCTGGGCTAAGGCAGGGCCGCGGAGCACCCCCCGTGGAGCTCCGTCCTGGGTCTCCCCACACATGGAGCTCCTTCCTGGGCTAGGGCCGGGCCGCCGAGCACCCCCCGTGGAGCTCCGTCCTGGGTCTCCCCACACACGGAGCTCCTTCCTGGGCTAGGGCCGGGCCGCCGAGCACCCCCCGTGGAGCTCCGTCATGGGTCAGACAGACAGACAGGCAGTCAGACAGACAGGCAGACAGACAGACAGGCAGACAGACAGACAGGCAGAGAGACAGACAGGCAGGCAGACAGACAGGCAGAGAGACAGACAGGCAGACAGACAGGCAGGCAGACAGACAGGCAGACAGACAGGCAGGCAGACAGACAGGCAGTCAGACAGACAGGCAGACAGACAGACAGGCAGACAGACAGGCAGGCAGACAGACAGGCAGGCAGACAGACAGGCAGAGAGACAGACAGGCAGACAGACAGGCAGTCAGACAGACAGGCAGACAGACAGACAGGCAGACAGACAGGCAGTCAGACAGACAGGCAGGCAGACAGACAGGCAGACAGACAGGCACATGTGTGTGCTTATATAGATAGAGGCCCCTGGAGCTCTCCAGCACCATCTGCCCCACATGGAGCTCCGTCCTGGGCTAAGGCTGGGCCGCGGACCACCCCCCGTGGAGCTCCGTCCTCGGTCTCCCCACACATGGAGCTCCGTCCTGGGCTAAGGCAGGGCCGCGGAGCACCCCCCGTGGAGCTCCGTCCTGGGTCTCCCCACACATGGAGCTCCGTCCTGGGCTAAGGCTGGGCCGCGGACCACCCCCCATGGAGCTCCGTTCCTGGGTCTCCCCACACATGGAGCTCCGTCCTGGGCTAAGGCTGGGCCGCGGACCACCCCCCATGGAGCTCCGTCCTGGGTCTCCCCACACATGGAGCTCCGTCCCGGGCTAGGGCAGGGCCGTGGGGGGGGCCCTGGAGCTCTCCCCGACACGTAGCTCATGAGGTGGCATGACCTCTCCACTATGCATCTTTCAAAATGCTGTTACTTAGGTAACAGTACTGAAGTATCACCAGCAATATGCACTCACAGTATCAACAGGCAAATTATTACTCTCATCATCATCTTCTTCATCATCATCATCATCATCATCATCATCATCATCATCATCATCATCATCATTGTTATTATTATTCAAAATTACTTATCCATTGGCTTTCTCTTTATTCATATGACGTTCGTATAAAGTATACATGTACACAAGCAGCTACCTCCGCCCCACATGGAGCTCCGTCCTGGGCTAGGGCAGGGCCATGGGGGGCCTGGAGGTCTACCCCCACGTGGAGCTCCGTCCTGGGCTAGGGCAGGGCCATGGGGGCCCTGGAGGTCTACCCCCACATGGAGCTCCGTCCTGGGCCATGGGGGGCCTGGAGGTCTACCCCCCACATGGAGCTCTATCCTGGGCTAGGGCAGGGCCATGGGGGGCCTGGAGGTCTACCCCCACATGGAGCTCCATCCAGGGCCAGGGGGGCCCTGGAGGTCTACCCCCACATGAAGCTATATCCTGGGCTAGGGCAGGGCCATGGGGGCTCTGGGGGTCTACCCCCACATGGAGCTCTATCCTGGGCTAGGGCAGGGCCATGGGGGCTCTGGGGGTCTACCCCCACATGGAGCTCTATCCTGGGCTAGGGCAGGGCCATGGGGGGCCTGGAGGTCTACCCCCACATGGAGCTCCATCCAGGGCCAGGGGGGCCCTGGAGGTCTACCCCCACATGAAGCTATATCCTGGGCTAGGGCAGGGCCATGGGGGGCCTGGAGGTCTCTGGAGGTCTACCCCCACAGGGAGCTCCATCCAGGGCCATGGGGGGCCTGGAGGTCTCTGGAGGTCTACCCCCACAGGGAGCTCCATCCAGGGCCAGGGGGGCCATGGGGGTCTACCCCCACATGGAGCTCCGTCCTGGGCTAGGGCAGGGCCATGGGGGGCCTGGGGGTCTCTGGAGGTCTACCCCCACAGGGAGCTCCATCCAGGGCCAGGGGGGCCATGGGGGTCTACCCCCACATGGAGCTCCGTCCTGGGCTAGGGCAGGGCCATGGGGGCCCTGGAGGTCTCTGGAGGTCTACCCCCACATGGAGCTCCGTCCTGGGCTAGGGCAGGGCCATGGGGGGCCTGGGGGTCTCTGGAGGTCTACCCCCACAGGGAGCTCCATCCAGGGCCAGGGGGGCCATGGGGGTCTACCCCCACATGGAGCTCCGTCCTGGGCTAGGGCAGGGCCATGGGGGGCCTGGGGGTCTCTGGAGGTCTACCCCCACAGGGAGCTCCATCCAGGGCCAGGGGGGCCATGGGGGTCTCTGGAGGTCTACCCCCACAGGGAGCTCCATCCAGGGCCATGGGGGGCCTGGAGGTCTCTGGAGGTCTACCCCCACAGGGAGCTCCATCCAGGGCCAGGGGGGCCATGGGGGTCTACCCCCCACATGGGGCTCCATCCTGGGCCATGGGGGGCCTGGGGGTCTCTGGAGGTCTACCCCCACAGGGAGCTCCATCCAGGGCCAGGGGGGCCATGGGGGTCTCTGGAGGTCTACCCCCACAGGGAGCTCCATCCAGGGCCATGGGGGGCCTGGAGGTCTCTGGAGGTCTACCCCCCACATGGGGCTCCATCCTGGGCCATGGGGGGCCTGGGGGTCTCTGGAGGTCTCTGGAGGTCTACCCCCACAGGGAGCTCCATCCAGGGCCAGGGGGGCCATGGGGGTCTCTGGAGGTCTACCCCCACAGGGAGCTCCATCCAGGGCCATGGGGGGCCTGGAGGTCTCTGGAGGTCTACCCCCACAGGGAGCTCCATCCAGGGCCAGGGGGGCCATGGGGGTCTACCCCCCACATGGGGCTCCATCCTGGGCCATGGGGGGCCTGGGGGTCTCTGGAGGTCTACCCCCACAGGGAGCTCCATCCAGGGCCAGGG
>JAYKQN010000112.1:40000-45000 GCA_036785175.1 Eupleurogrammus muticus | reverse complement strand
TCAATTTTTTTTTCGTGCCCTTGGTACTCCGCCGAATAACAGCGTACCGATAGTTCCTTGGAAAACAGGGTATTTTTTGGTCCACTGTGCGAAGGCTAATCTCCCCGGACCTCCGGGGACTTTTGCCTTCGTCACGTTAAAACACTTTGTCATTTTTCTCAACTTTTTTTCGTGCCCTTGGTACGCCGCCGAATAACAGCGTACCGATAGTTCCTTGGAAAACAGGGTATTTTCTGGTCCACTGTGTGAAGGCTAAATCTCTCCCCAGACCTTTGGGGAGATTAGCCTTCATCACGTTGAAACACTTAGAAAAAAAACTGAAAACGCTTGGTTCGCCTAAGCCCAAAACCATGCATTTTAATGGGGGAAATTTCAAACGGCCATAACCTTGGATAGGAACCGGCTAGACACTTCAAACAAAGACCCGTACCCACTAACTTGGCCGTGCCGAACGCGATGACACCGGCCCCGTGTCTCTAGGACCTTCCCCTGCGGAGCTATGGTCCCCCCTGGGTTAAAACCCTCCAGACCGGCCTGACTGGACCTGTACCCAACACAGAGCTCCGTCCTGGGCTACGACAGGGCCACGGAGGCCCCCGGGGGTCTCTGGAGGTCTGCGCCACGCGGCGCTCCATCCGAGGCCAGGGTGGCCCTGGAGCTATGCCCCCACACGGAGCTGTATTCCTGGGCTAAGGCTGGGCCGCGGGGGGCCTGGAGGTCTGCGCCACACGGAGCTGCATCCGGGGCCACGGAGGCCCTGGAGCTATGCCCCACAAGGGGGTCTATTCCTGGGCTAAGGCTGGGCTGCGTGGGGCCTGGAGGTCTGCGCCACGCGGCGCTCCATCCGGGGCCAGGGAGGCTCTGGAGCTATGCCCCACAAGGGGCTCTATTCCTGGGCTAAGGCTGGGCCACGGGGGGCCTGGAGGTCTGCCCCACGCGGTGCTCCATCCGGGGCCAGGGAGGCTCTGGAGCTATGCCCCACAAGGGGCTCTATTCCTGGGCTAAGGCGGGGGCACGGGGGGCCTGGAGGTCTGCCCCACGCATTGCTCCATCCGGGGCCAGGGAGGCTCTGGAGCTATGCCCCACAAGGGGCTCTATTCCTGGGCTAAGGCTGGGCCACGGGGGGCCTGGAGGTCTGCCCCACACGGTGCTCCATCCGGGGCCAGGGAGGCTCTGGAGCTATGCCCCACAAGGGGCTCTATTCCTGGGCTAAGGCTGGGCCACGGGGGGCCTGGAGGTCTGCGCCACGCGGAGCTCCATCCGGGGCCAGGGAGGCCCTGGAGCTATGCCCCACAAGGGGCTCTGTTCCTGGGCTAAGGCTGGGCCACGGGGGGCCTGGAGGTCTGTCGCACACGGGAGCTCCATCCGGGGCCAGGGAGGCTCTGGAGCTATGCCCCACAAGGGGCTCTATTCCTGGGCTAAGGCTGGGCCACGGGGGGCCTGGAGGTCTGCGCCACAAGGAGCTCCATCCGGGGCCAGGGAGGCCCTGGAGCTATGCCCCACAAGGGGCTCTGTTCCTGGGCTAAGGCTGGGCCACGGGGGGCCTGGAGGTCTGCGCCACAAGGAGCTCCATCCGGGGCCAGGGAGGCCCTGGAGCTATGCCCCACAAGGGGCTCTGTTCCTGGGCTAAGGCTGGGCCACGGGGGGCCTGGAGGTCTGCGCCACAAGGAGCTCCATCCGGGGCCAGGGAGGCCCTGGAGCTATGCCCCACAAGGGGCTCTGTTCCTGGGCTAAGGCTGGGCCACGGGGGGCCTGGAGGTCTGTCGCACACGGGAGCTCCATCCGGGGCCAGGGAGGCTCTGGAGCTATGCCCCACAAGGGGCTCTATTCCTGGGCTAAGGCTGGGCCACGGGGGGCCTGGAGGTCTGCGCCACAAGGAGCTCCATCCGGGGCCAGGGAGGCCCTGGAGCTATGCCCCACAAGGGGCTCTGTTCCTGGGCTAAGGCTGGGCCACGGGGGGCCTGGAGGTCTGCGCCACAAGGAGCTCCATCCGGGGCCAGGGAGGCCCTGGAGCTATGCCCCACAAGGGGCTCTGTTCCTGGGCTAAGGCTGGGCCACGGGGGGCCTGGAGGTCTGCGCCACAAGGAGCTCCATCCGGGGCCAGGGAGGCCCTGGAGCTATGCCCCACAAGGGGCTCTGTTCCTGGGCTAAGGCTGGGCAACGGGGGGCCTGGAGGTCTGTCGCACACGGGAGCTCCATCCGGGGCCAGGGAGGCCCTGGAGCTATGCCCCACACGGGGCTCTGTTCCTGGGCTAAGGCAGCGGCGCGGGGCCCTGGAAGAGAAGAAAAAAAAAAAAAAAAAAAAAAAAAAAAAAAAAATTTTATTTATTTTTTAATAATTTTTTTAGAGGGGAAAACCTGCCCAAAACCTGCCCCAGACGGCCTCTGGGGGGGGCCCGTCACAAGGCAAGGCCCCCCCGCCGCTTTCTCTGGGGGTATCTGTTTCCGAAAACTGGGTTTCTGAAATCGTGCGGAAGGTTCCTTGGAAAACCGGGTGTTTTTTGGTCCACTGTGCGAAGGCTAATCTCCCCAAACCCTTGGGGAGATTAGCCTTCGTCACGTTAAAACACTTTGTCATTTTTCTGAATTTTTTTTCGTGCCCTTGGTACTCCGCCGTATGACAGCGTACCGATAGTTCCTTGGAAAACAGGGTATTTTCTGGTCCACTGTGTGAAGGCTAAATCTCTCCCCAGACCTTTGGGGAGATTAGCCTTCATCACGTTGAAACACTTAGAAAAAAAACTGAAAACGCTTGGTTCGCCTAAGCCCAAAACCATGCATTTTATTGGGGGGAGTTTCAAACGGCCATAACTTTGGATAGGAGCCGGCTAGACACTTCAAACAAAGACCGGCACCCACTAACTTGGCCACGCCGAACGCGATGACACCGGCCCCGTGTCTCTACGACCTTCCCCTGCGGAGTTATGGCCCCGCCCTGGGTTAAAACCCTCCAGGCGGGCCTGACTGGACCTGGACCCCACACGGACCTCCGTCCTGGGCTAGGGCGGGTTCACGGAGGCCCCCGGAGGTCTCCCGCTCCCTCTCCCCCACACGGAGCTCCGTCCTGGGCTGGGACGGGGCCGCGGGGGCCCCTGGAGGTCTCAGCCCAAAACCATGCATTTTAATGGGGGGGGTTTCAAACGCCCATAACTTTGGATAGGAGCCGGCTAGACACTTCAAACAAAGACCGGCACCCACTAACTTGGCCACGCCGAACGCGATGACACCGGCCCCGTGTCTCTACGACCTTCCCCTGCGGAGTTATGGCCCCGCCCTGGGTTAAAACCCTCCAGGCGGGCCTGACTGGACCTGGACCCCACACGGACCTCCGTCCTGGGCTAGGGCGGGTTCACGGAGGCCCCCGGAGGTCTCCCGCTCCCTCTCCCCCACACGGAGCTCCGTCCTGGGCTGGGACGGGGCCGCGGGGGCCCCTGGAGGTCTCAGCCCAAAACCATGCATTTTAATGGGGGGGGTTTCAAACGCCCATAACTTTGGATAGGAGCCGGCTAGACACTTCAAACAGAGACCGGCACCCACTAACTTGGCCACGCCGAACGCGATGACACCGGGCCCATGTCTCTACGACCTTCCCCTGCGGAGTTATGGCCCCGCCCTGGGTTAAAACCCTCCAGGCGGGCCTGACTGGACCTGGACCCCACACGGACCTCCGTCCTGGGCTAGGGCGGGTTCACGGAGGCCCCCGGAGGTCTCCCGCTCCCTCTCCCCCACACGGAGCTCCGTCCTGGGCTGGGACGGGGCCGCGGGGCCCCCTGGAGGTCTCAGCCCAAAACCATGCATTTTAATGGGGGGGGGTTTCAAACGCCCATAACTTTGGATAGGAGCCGGCTAGACACTTCAAACAGAGACCGGCACCCACTAACTTGGCCACGCCGAACGCGATGACACCGGGCCCGTGTCTCTACGACCTTCCCCTGCGGAGTTATGGCCCCGCCCTGGGTTAAAACCCTCCAGGCGGGCCTGACTGGACCTGGACCCCACACGGACCTCCGTCCTGGGCTAGGGCGGGTTCACGGAGGCCCCCGGAGGTCTCCCGCTCCCTCTCCCCCACACGGAGCTCCGTCCTGGGCTGGGACGGGGCCGCGGGGGCCCCTGGAGGTCTCCGTCGTCCTCTGCCCCACATGGAGCTCCGTCCTGGGCTAAGGCAGGGCCGCGGAGCACCCCCCGTGGAGCTCCGTCCTGGGTCTCCCCACACATGGAGCTCCTTCCTGGGCTAGGGCCGGGCCGCCGAGCACCCCCCGTGGAGCTCCGTCCTGGGTCTCCCCACACACGGAGCTCCTTCCTGGGCTAGGGCCGGGCCGCCGAGCACCCCCCGTGGAGCTCCGTCATGGGTCAGACAGACAGACAGGCAGTCAGACAGACAGGCAGACAGACAGACAGGCAGACAGACAGACAGGCAGAGAGACAGACAGGCAGGCAGACAGACAGGCAGAGAGACAGACAGGCAGACAGACAGGCAGGCAGACAGACAGGCAGACAGACAGGCAGGCAGACAGACAGGCAGTCAGACAGACAGGCAGACAGACAGACAGGCAGACAGACAGGCAGGCAGACAGACAGGCAGGCAGACAGACAGGCAGAGAGACAGACAGGCAGACAGACAGGCAGTCAGACAGACAGGCAGACAGACAGACAGGCAGACAGACAGGCAGTCAGACAGACAGGCAGGCAGACAGACAGGCAGACAGACAGGCACATGTGTGTGCATATATAGATAGAGGCCCCTGGAGCTCTCCAGCACCATCTGCCCCACATGGAGCTCCGTCCTGGGCTAAGGCTGGGCCGCGGACCACCCCCCGTGGAGCTCCGTCCTCGGTCTCCCCACACATGGAGCTCCGTCCTGGGCTAAGGCAGGGCCGCGGAGCACCCCCCGTGGAGCTCCGTCCTGGGTCTCCCCACACATGGAGCTCCGTCCTGGGCTAAGGCTGGGCCGCGGACCACCCCCCATGGAGCTCCGTTCCTGGGTCTCCCCACACATGGAG
>JAYKQN010000112.1:22500-27500 GCA_036785175.1 Eupleurogrammus muticus | reverse complement strand
ACTTCAAACAAAGACCCGTACCCACTAACTTGGCCGTGCCGAACGCGATGACACCGGCCCCGTGTCTCTAGGACCTTCCCCTGCGGAGCTATGGTCCCCCCTGGGTTAAAACCCTCCAGACCGGCCTGACTGGACCTGTACCCAACACAGAGCTCCGTCCTGGGCTACGACAGGGCCACGGAGGCCCCCGGGGGTCTCTGGAGGTCTGCGCCACGCGGCGCTCCATCCGAGGCCAGGGTGGCCCTGGAGCTATGCCCCCACACGGAGCTGTATTCCTGGGCTAAGGCTGGGCCGCGGGGGGCCTGGAGGTCTGCGCCACACGGAGCTGCATCCGGGGCCACGGAGGCCCTGGAGCTATGCCCCACAAGGGGGTCTATTCCTGGGCTAAGGCTGGGCTGCGTGGGGCCTGGAGGTCTGCGCCACGCGGCGCTCCATCCGGGGCCAGGGAGGCTCTGGAGCTATGCCCCACAAGGGGCTCTATTCCTGGGCTAAGGCTGGGCCACGGGGGGCCTGGAGGTCTGCCCCACGCGGTGCTCCATCCGGGGCCAGGGAGGCTCTGGAGCTATGCCCCACAAGGGGCTCTATTCCTGGGCTAAGGCGGGGGCACGGGGGGCCTGGAGGTCTGCCCCACGCATTGCTCCATCCGGGGCCAGGGAGGCTCTGGAGCTATGCCCCACAAGGGGCTCTATTCCTGGGCTAAGGCTGGGCCACGGGGGGCCTGGAGGTCTGCCCCACACGGTGCTCCATCCGGGGCCAGGGAGGCTCTGGAGCTATGCCCCACAAGGGGCTCTATTCCTGGGCTAAGGCTGGGCCACGGGGGGCCTGGAGGTCTGCGCCACGCGGAGCTCCATCCGGGGCCAGGGAGGCCCTGGAGCTATGCCCCACAAGGGGCTCTGTTCCTGGGCTAAGGCTGGGCCACGGGGGGCCTGGAGGTCTGTCGCACACGGGAGCTCCATCCGGGGCCAGGGAGGCTCTGGAGCTATGCCCCACAAGGGGCTCTATTCCTGGGCTAAGGCTGGGCCACGGGGGGCCTGGAGGTCTGCGCCACAAGGAGCTCCATCCGGGGCCAGGGAGGCCCTGGAGCTATGCCCCACAAGGGGCTCTGTTCCTGGGCTAAGGCTGGGCCACGGGGGGCCTGGAGGTCTGCGCCACAAGGAGCTCCATCCGGGGCCAGGGAGGCCCTGGAGCTATGCCCCACAAGGGGCTCTGTTCCTGGGCTAAGGCTGGGCCACGGGGGGCCTGGAGGTCTGTCGCACACGGGAGCTCCATCCGGGGCCAGGGAGGCCCTGGAGCTATGCCCCACACGGGGCTCTGTTCCTGGGCTAAGGCAGCGGCGCGGGGCCCTGGAAGAGAAGAAAAAAAAAAAAAAAAAAAAAAAAATTTTATTTATTTTTTAATAATTTTTTTAGAGGGGAAAACCTGCCCAAAACCTGCCCCAGACGGCCTCTGGGGGGGGCCCGTCACAAGGCAAGGCCCCCCCGCCGCTTTCTCTGGGGGTATCTGTTTCCGAAAACTGGGTTTCTGAAATCGTGCGGAAGGTTCCTTGGAAAACCGGGTGTTTTTTGGTCCACTGTGCGAAGGCTAATCTCCCCAAACCCTTGGGGAGATTAGCCTTCGTCACGTTAAAACACTTTGTCATTTTTCTGAATTTTTTTTCGTGCCCTTGGTACTCCGCCGTATGACAGCGTACCGATAGTTCCTTGGAAAACAGGGTATTTTCTGGTCCACTGTGTGAAGGCTAAATCTCTCCCCAGACCTTTGGGGAGATTAGCCTTCATCACGTTGAAACACTTAGAAAAAAAACTGAAAACGCTTGGTTCGCCTAAGCCCAAAACCATGCATTTTATTGGGGGGAGTTTCAAACGGCCATAACTTTGGATAGGAGCCGGCTAGACACTTCAAACAAAGACCGGCACCCACTAACTTGGCCACGCCGAACGCGATGACACCGGCCCCGTGTCTCTACGACCTTCCCCTGCGGAGTTATGGCCCCGCCCTGGGTTAAAACCCTCCAGGCGGGCCTGACTGGACCTGGACCCCACACGGACCTCCGTCCTGGGCTAGGGCGGGTTCACGGAGGCCCCCGGAGGTCTCCCGCTCCCTCTCCCCCACACGGAGCTCCGTCCTGGGCTGGGACGGGGCCGCGGGGGCCCCTGGAGGTCTCAGCCCAAAACCATGCATTTTAATGGGGGGGGTTTCAAACGCCCATAACTTTGGATAGGAGCCGGCTAGACACTTCAAACAAAGACCGGCACCCACTAACTTGGCCACGCCGAACGCGATGACACCGGCCCCGTGTCTCTACGACCTTCCCCTGCGGAGTTATGGCCCCGCCCTGGGTTAAAACCCTCCAGGCGGGCCTGACTGGACCTGGACCCCACACGGACCTCCGTCCTGGGCTAGGGCGGGTTCACGGAGGCCCCCGGAGGTCTCCCGCTCCCTCTCCCCCACACGGAGCTCCGTCCTGGGCTGGGACGGGGCCGCGGGGCCCCCTGGAGGTCTCAGCCCAAAACCATGCATTTTAATGGGGGGGGGTTTCAAACGCCCATAACTTTGGATAGGAGCCGGCTAGACACTTCAAACAGAGACCGGCACCCACTAACTTGGCCACGCCGAACGCGATGACACCGGGCCCGTGTCTCTACGACCTTCCCCTGCGGAGTTATGGCCCCGCCCTGGGTTAAAACCCTCCAGGCGGGCCTGACTGGACCTGGACCCCACACGGACCTCCGTCCTGGGCTAGGGCGGGTTCACGGAGGCCCCCGGAGGTCTCCCGCTCCCTCTCCCCCACACGGAGCTCCGTCCTGGGCTGGGACGGGGCCGCGGGGCCCCCTGGAGGTCTCAGCCCAAAACCATGCATTTTAATGGGGGGGGGTTTCAAACGCCCATAACTTTGGATAGGAGCCGGCTAGACACTTCAAACAGAGACCGGCACCCACTAACTTGGCCACGCCGAACGCGATGACACCGGGCCCGTGTCTCTACGACCTTCCCCTGCGGAGTTATGGCCCCGCCCTGGGTTAAAACCCTCCAGGCGGGCCTGACTGGACCTGGACCCCACACGGACCTCCGTCCTGGGCTAGGGCGGGTTCACGGAGGCCCCCGGAGGTCTCCCGCTCCCTCTCCCCCACACGGAGCTCCGTCCTGGGCTGGGACGGGGCCGCGGGGGCCCCTGGAGGTCTCCGTCGTCCTCTGCCCCACATGGAGCTCCGTCCTGGGCTAAGGCAGGGCCGCGGAGCACCCCCCGTGGAGCTCCGTCCTGGGTCTCCCCACACATGGAGCTCCTTCCTGGGCTAGGGCCGGGCCGCCGAGCACCCCCCGTGGAGCTCCGTCCTGGGTCTCCCCACACACGGAGCTCCTTCCTGGGCTAGGGCCGGGCCGCCGAGCACCCCCCGTGGAGCTCCGTCATGGGTCAGACAGACAGACAGGCAGTCAGACAGACAGGCAGACAGACAGACAGGCAGACAGACAGACAGGCAGAGAGACAGACAGGCAGGCAGACAGACAGGCAGAGAGACAGACAGGCAGACAGACAGGCAGGCAGACAGACAGGCAGACAGACAGGCAGGCAGACAGACAGGCAGTCAGACAGACAGGCAGACAGACAGACAGGCAGACAGACAGGCAGGCAGACAGACAGGCAGGCAGACAGACAGGCAGAGAGACAGACAGGCAGACAGACAGGCAGTCAGACAGACAGGCAGACAGACAGACAGGCAGACAGACAGGCAGTCAGACAGACAGGCAGGCAGACAGACAGGCAGACAGACAGGCACATGTGTGTGCATATATAGATAGAGGCCCCTGGAGCTCTCCAGCACCATCTGCCCCACATGGAGCTCCGTCCTGGGCTAAGGCTGGGCCGCGGACCACCCCCCGTGGAGCTCCGTCCTCGGTCTCCCCACACATGGAGCTCCGTCCTGGGCTAAGGCAGGGCCGCGGAGCACCCCCCGTGGAGCTCCGTCCTGGGTCTCCCCACACATGGAGCTCCGTCCTGGGCTAAGGCTGGGCCGCGGACCACCCCCCATGGAGCTCCGTTCCTGGGTCTCCCCACACATGGAGCTCCGTCCTGGGCTAAGGCTGGGCCGCGGACCACCCCCCATGGAGCTCCGTCCTGGGTCTCCCCACACATGGAGCTCCGTCCCGGGCTAGGGCAGGGCCGTGGGGGGGGCCCTGGAGCTCTCCCCGACACGTAGCTCATGAGGTGGCATGACCTCTCCACTATGCATCTTTCAAAATGCTGTTACTTAGGTAACAGTACTGAAGTATCACCAGCAATATGCACTCACAGTATCAACAGGCAAATTATTACTCTCATCATCATCTTCTTCATCATCATCATCATCATCATCATCATCATCATCATCATCATCATCATCATTGTTATTATTATTCAAAATTACTTATCCATTGGCTTTCTCTTTATTCATATGACGTTCGTATAAAGTATACATGTACACAAGCAGCTACCTCCGCCCCACATGGAGCTCCGTCCTGGGCTAGGGCAGGGCCATGGGGGGCCTGGAGGTCTACCCCCACGTGGAGCTCCGTCCTGGGCTAGGGCAGGGCCATGGGGGCCCTGGAGGTCTACCCCCACATGGAGCTCCGTCCTGGGCCATGGGGGGCCTGGAGGTCTACCCCCCACATGGAGCTCTATCCTGGGCTAGGGCAGGGCCATGGGGGGCCTGGAGGTCTACCCCCACATGGAGCTCCATCCAGGGCCAGGGGGGCCCTGGAGGTCTACCCCCACATGAAGCTATATCCTGGGCTAGGGCAGGGCCATGGGGGCTCTGGGGGTCTACCCCCACATGGAGCTCTATCCTGGGCTAGGGCAGGGCCATGGGGGCTCTGGGGGTCTACCCCCACATGGAGCTCTATCCTGGGCTAGGGCAGGGCCATGGGGGGCCTGGAGGTCTACCCCCACATGGAGCTCCATCCAGGGCCAGGGGGGCCCTGGAGGTCTACCCCCACATGAAGCTATATCCTGGGCTAGGGCAGGG
>JAYKQN010000112.1:5000-12500 GCA_036785175.1 Eupleurogrammus muticus | reverse complement strand
CAGCCCTAGGGCTGGCCGGCGGGGGCCCTCCGATGGCGGGTCACGTTTGCCGCTCGGTCGGTGGTGGAGGAAAAGGAAACAGGGGAAAACGCGCAAAAAGCGCGAGCTCCAGGCACTGGGAAGGGATAATCCGCCCCAAACTTGCCCCAGGAAGTCTCATGGGCGGGCGGATCGCAAGGCCGGGTCTCGCCGCCGCTTTCTCTGGAGGCCCCTGTTTTCAAAAACTGGGTTTCTGAAATCGTGCGGAAGGTTCCTTGGAAAACCGGGTATTTTTTGGTCCACTGTGCGAAGGCTAATCTCCCCAAACCTTTGGGGAGATTAGCCTTCGTCACGTTGAAACACTTAGTCTCCAGAGCGAAAATTTTTTTTTCGTGCCCTTGGTACTCCGCCGTATGACAGCGGACCGATAGTTCCTTGGAAAACAGGGTATTTTTGGTCCACTGTGCGAAGGCTAAGTCTCTCCCCAGACCTTTGGGGAGTTTTGCCTTCGTCACGTTAAAACACTTTGTCATTTTTCTCACTTTTTTTTTCGTGCCCTTGGTACTCCGCCGTATGACAGCGGACCGATAGTTCCTTGGAAAACAGGGTATTTTTGGTCCACTGTGCGAAGGCTAAGTCTCTCCCCAGACCTTTGGGGACTTTTGCCTTCGTCACGTTAAAACACTTTGTCATTTTTCTCACTTTTTTTTTCGTGCCCTTGGTACTCCGCCGTATGACAGCGGACCGATAGTTCCTTGGAAAACAGGGTATTTTTGGTCCACTGTGCGAAGGCTAATCTCCCCGGACCTCTGGGGACTTTTGCCTTCGTCACGTTAAAACACTTTGTCATTTTTCTCACTTTTTTTTTCGTGCCCTTGGTACTCCGCCGTATGACAGCGGACCGATAGTTCCTTGGAAAACAGGGTATTTTTGGTCCACTGTGCGAAGGCTAAGTCTCTCCCCAGACCTTTGGGGAGTTTTGCCTTCGTCACGTTAAAACACTTTGTCATTTTTCTCACTTTTTTTTTTCGTGCCCTTGGTACTCCGCCGTATGACAGCGGACTGATAGTTCCTTGGAAAACAGGGTATTTCTGGTCCACTGTGCGAAGGCTAATCTCCCCGGACCTTTGGGGAGTTTTGCCTTCGTCACGTTAAAACACTTTGTCATTTTTCTCAATTTTTTTTTCGTGCCCTTGGTACTCCGCCGAATAACAGCGTACCGATAGTTCCTTGGAAAACAGGGTATTTTTTGGTCCACTGTGCGAAGGCTAATCTCCCCGGACCTCCGGGGACTTTTGCCTTCGTCACGTTAAAACACTTTGTCATTTTTCTCAACTTTTTTTCGTGCCCTTGGTACGCCGCCGAATAACAGCGTACCGATAGTTCCTTGGAAAACAGGGTATTTTCTGGTCCACTGTGTGAAGGCTAAATCTCTCCCCAGACCTTTGGGGAGATTAGCCTTCATCACGTTGAAACACTTAGAAAAAAAACTGAAAACGCTTGGTTCGCCTAAGCCCAAAACCATGCATTTTAATGGGGGAAATTTCAAACGGCCATAACCTTGGATAGGAACCGGCTAGACACTTCAAACAAAGACCCGTACCCACTAACTTGGCCGTGCCGAACGCGATGACACCGGCCCCGTGTCTCTAGGACCTTCCCCTGCGGAGCTATGGTCCCCCCTGGGTTAAAACCCTCCAGACCGGCCTGACTGGACCTGTACCCAACACAGAGCTCCGTCCTGGGCTACGACAGGGCCACGGAGGCCCCCGGGGGTCTCTGGAGGTCTGCGCCACGCGGCGCTCCATCCGAGGCCAGGGTGGCCCTGGAGCTATGCCCCCACACGGAGCTGTATTCCTGGGCTAAGGCTGGGCCGCGGGGGGCCTGGAGGTCTGCGCCACACGGAGCTGCATCCGGGGCCACGGAGGCCCTGGAGCTATGCCCCACAAGGGGGTCTATTCCTGGGCTAAGGCTGGGCTGCGTGGGGCCTGGAGGTCTGCGCCACGCGGCGCTCCATCCGGGGCCAGGGAGGCTCTGGAGCTATGCCCCACAAGGGGCTCTATTCCTGGGCTAAGGCTGGGCCACGGGGGGCCTGGAGGTCTGCCCCACGCGGTGCTCCATCCGGGGCCAGGGAGGCTCTGGAGCTATGCCCCACAAGGGGCTCTATTCCTGGGCTAAGGCGGGGGCACGGGGGGCCTGGAGGTCTGCCCCACGCATTGCTCCATCCGGGGCCAGGGAGGCTCTGGAGCTATGCCCCACAAGGGGCTCTATTCCTGGGCTAAGGCTGGGCCACGGGGGGCCTGGAGGTCTGCCCCACACGGTGCTCCATCCGGGGCCAGGGAGGCTCTGGAGCTATGCCCCACAAGGGGCTCTATTCCTGGGCTAAGGCTGGGCCACGGGGGGCCTGGAGGTCTGCGCCACGCGGAGCTCCATCCGGGGCCAGGGAGGCCCTGGAGCTATGCCCCACAAGGGGCTCTGTTCCTGGGCTAAGGCTGGGCCACGGGGGGCCTGGAGGTCTGTCGCACACGGGAGCTCCATCCGGGGCCAGGGAGGCTCTGGAGCTATGCCCCACAAGGGGCTCTATTCCTGGGCTAAGGCTGGGCCACGGGGGGCCTGGAGGTCTGCGCCACAAGGAGCTCCATCCGGGGCCAGGGAGGCCCTGGAGCTATGCCCCACAAGGGGCTCTGTTCCTGGGCTAAGGCTGGGCCACGGGGGGCCTGGAGGTCTGCGCCACAAGGAGCTCCATCCGGGGCCAGGGAGGCCCTGGAGCTATGCCCCACAAGGGGCTCTGTTCCTGGGCTAAGGCTGGGCCACGGGGGGCCTGGAGGTCTGTCGCACACGGGAGCTCCATCCGGGGCCAGGGAGGCCCTGGAGCTATGCCCCACACGGGGCTCTGTTCCTGGGCTAAGGCAGCGGCGCGGGGCCCTGGAAGAGAAGAAAAAAAAAAAAAAAAAAAAAAAAAATTTTATTTATTTTTTAATAATTTTTTTAGAGGGGAAAACCTGCCCAAAACCTGCCCCAGACGGCCTCTGGGGGGGGCCCGTCACAAGGCAAGGCCCCCCCGCCGCTTTCTCTGGGGGTATCTGTTTCCGAAAACTGGGTTTCTGAAATCGTGCGGAAGGTTCCTTGGAAAACCGGGTGTTTTTTGGTCCACTGTGCGAAGGCTAATCTCCCCAAACCCTTGGGGAGATTAGCCTTCGTCACGTTAAAACACTTTGTCATTTTTCTGAATTTTTTTTCGTGCCCTTGGTACTCCGCCGTATGACAGCGTACCGATAGTTCCTTGGAAAACAGGGTAT
Source organism: Eupleurogrammus muticus (assembly GCA_036785175.1). NCBI lineage: Eukaryota > Metazoa > Chordata > Actinopteri > Scombriformes > Trichiuridae > Eupleurogrammus > Eupleurogrammus muticus. The sequence goes on along the minus strand of JAYKQN010000112.1, from coordinate 9,222 downwards.
TTTCTGGTCCACTGTGTGAAGGCTAAATCTCTCCCCAGACCTTTGGGGAGATTAGCCTTCATCACGTTGAAACACTTAGAAAAAAAACTGAAAACGCTTGGTTCGCCTAAGCCCAAAACCATGCATTTTATTGGGGGGAGTTTCAAACGGCCATAACTTTGGATAGGAGCCGGCTAGACACTTCAAACAAAGACCGGCACCCACTAACTTGGCCACGCCGAACGCGATGACACCGGCCCCGTGTCTCTACGACCTTCCCCTGCGGAGTTATGGCCCCGCCCTGGGTTAAAACCCTCCAGGCGGGCCTGACTGGACCTGGACCCCACACGGACCTCCGTCCTGGGCTAGGGCGGGTTCACGGAGGCCCCCGGAGGTCTCCCGCTCCCTCTCCCCCACACGGAGCTCCGTCCTGGGCTGGGACGGGGCCGCGGGGGCCCCTGGAGGTCTCAGCCCAAAACCATGCATTTTAATGGGGGGGGTTTCAAACGCCCATAACTTTGGATAGGAGCCGGCTAGACACTTCAAACAGAGACCGGCACCCACTAACTTGGCCACGCCGAACGCGATGACACCGGCCCCGTGTCTCTACGACCTTCCCCTGCGGAGTTATGGCCCCGCCCTGGGTTAAAACCCTCCAGGCGGGCCTGACTGGACCTGGACCCCACACGGACCTCCGTCCTGGGCTAGGGCGGGTTCACGGAGGCCCCCGGAGGTCTCCCGCTCCCTCTCCCCCACACGGAGCTCCGTCCTGGGCTGGGACGGGGCCGCGGGGGCCCCTGGAGGTCTCAGCCCAAAACCATGCATTTTAATGGGGGGGGTTTCAAACGCCCATAACTTTGGATAGGAGCCGGCTAGACACTTCAAACAGAGACCGGCACCCACTAACTTGGCCACGCCGAACGCGATGACACCGGGCCCATGTCTCTACGACCTTCCCCTGCGGAGTTATGGCCCCGCCCTGGGTTAAAACCCTCCAGGCGGGCCTGACTGGACCTGGACCCCACACGGACCTCCGTCCTGGGCTAGGGCGGGTTCACGGAGGCCCCCGGAGGTCTCCCGCTCCCTCTCCCCCACACGGAGCTCCGTCCTGGGCTGGGACGGGGCCGCGGGGCCCCCTGGAGGTCTCAGCCCAAAACCATGCATTTTAATGGGGGGGGGTTTCAAACGCCCATAACTTTGGATAGGAGCCGGCTAGACACTTCAAACAGAGACCGGCACCCACTAACTTGGCCACGCCGAACGCGATGACACCGGGCCCGTGTCTCTACGACCTTCCCCTGCGGAGTTATGGCCCCGCCCTGGGTTAAAACCCTCCAGGCGGGCCTGACTGGACCTGGACCCCACACGGACCTCCGTCCTGGGCTAGGGCGGGTTCACGGAGGCCCCCGGAGGTCTCCCGCTCCCTCTCCCCCACACGGAGCTCCGTCCTGGGCTGGGACGGGGCCGCGGGGGCCCCTGGAGGTCTCCGTCGTCCTCTGCCCCACATGGAGCTCCGTCCTGGGCTAAGGCAGGGCCGCGGAGCACCCCCCGTGGAGCTCCGTCCTGGGTCTCCCCACACATGGAGCTCCTTCCTGGGCTAGGGCCGGGCCGCCGAGCACCCCCCGTGGAGCTCCGTCCTGGGTCTCCCCACACACGGAGCTCCTTCCTGGGCTAGGGCCGGGCCGCCGAGCACCCCCCGTGGAGCTCCGTCATGGGTCAGACAGACAGACAGGCAGTCAGACAGACAGGCAGACAGACAGACAGGCAGACAGACAGACAGGCAGAGAGACAGACAGGCAGGCAGACAGACAGGCAGAGAGACAGACAGGCAGACAGACAGGCAGGCAGACAGACAGGCAGACAGACAGGCAGGCAGACAGACAGGCAGTCAGACAGACAGGCAGACAGACAGACAGGCAGACAGACAGGCAGGCAGACAGACAGGCAGGCAGACAGACAGGCAGAGAGACAGACAGGCAGACAGACAGGCAGTCAGACAGACAGGCAGACAGACAGACAGGCAGACAGACAGGCAGTCAGACAGACAGGCAGGCAGACAGACAGGCAGACAGACAGGCACATGTGTGTGCATATATAGATAGAGGCCCCTGGAGCTCTCCAGCACCATCTGCCCCACATGGAGCTCCGTCCTGGGCTAAGGCTGGGCCGCGGACCACCCCCCGTGGAGCTCCGTCCTCGGTCTCCCCACACATGGAGCTCCGTCCTGGGCTAAGGCAGGGCCGCGGAGCACCCCCCGTGGAGCTCCGTCCTGGGTCTCCCCACACATGGAGCTCCGTCCTGGGCTAAGGCTGGGCCGCGGACCACCCCCCATGGAGCTCCGTTCCTGGGTCTCCCCACACATGGAGCTCCGTCCTGGGCTAAGGCTGGGCCGCGGACCACCCCCCATGGAGCTCCGTCCTGGGTCTCCCCACACATGGAGCTCCGTCCCGGGCTAGGGCAGGGCCGTGGGGGGGGCCCTGGAGCTCTCCCCGACACGTAGCTCATGAGGTGGCATGACCTCTCCACTATGCATCTTTCAAAATGCTGTTACTTAGGTAACAGTACTGAAGTATCACCAGCAATATGCACTCACAGTATCAACAGGCAAATTATTACTCTCATCATCATCTTCTTCATCATCATCATCATCATCATCATCATCATCATCATCATCATCATCATCATTGTTATTATTATTCAAAATTACTTATCCATTGGCTTTCTCTTTATTCATATGACGTTCGTATAAAGTATACATGTACACAAGCAGCTACCTCCGCCCCACATGGAGCTCCGTCCTGGGCTAGGGCAGGGCCATGGGGGGCCTGGAGGTCTACCCCCACGTGGAGCTCCGTCCTGGGCTAGGGCAGGGCCATGGGGGCCCTGGAGGTCTACCCCCACATGGAGCTCCGTCCTGGGCCATGGGGGGCCTGGAGGTCTACCCCCCACATGGAGCTCTATCCTGGGCTAGGGCAGGGCCATGGGGGGCCTGGAGGTCTACCCCCACATGGAGCTCCATCCAGGGCCAGGGGGGCCCTGGAGGTCTACCCCCACATGAAGCTATATCCTGGGCTAGGGCAGGGCCATGGGGGCTCTGGGGGTCTACCCCCACATGGAGCTCTATCCTGGGCTAGGGCAGGGCCATGGGGGCTCTGGGGGTCTACCCCCACATGGAGCTCTATCCTGGGCTAGGGCAGGGCCATGGGGGGCCTGGAGGTCTACCCCCACATGGAGCTCCATCCAGGGCCAGGGGGGCCCTGGAGGTCTACCCCCACATGAAGCTATATCCTGGGCTAGGGCAGGGCCGTGGGGGGCCTGGAGGTCTCTGGAGGTCTACCCCCACAGGGAGCTCCATCCAGGGCCATGGGGGGCCTGGAGGTCTCTGGAGGTCTACCCCCAAATGGAGCTCCATCCAGGGCCAGGGGGGCCATGGGGGTCTACCCCCACATGGAGCTCCGTCCTGGGCTAGGGCAGGGCCATGGGGGGCCTGGGGGTCTCTGGAGGTCTACCCCCACAGGGAGCTCCATCCAGGGCCAGGGGGGCCATGGGGGTCTACCCCCACATGGAGCTCCGTCCTGGGCTAGGGCAGGGCCATGGGGGCCCTGGAGGTCTCTGGAGGTCTACCCCCACATGGAGCTCCGTCCTGGGCTAGGGCAGGGCCATGGGGGGCCTGGGGGTCTCTGGAGGTCTACCCCCACAGGGAGCTCCATCCAGGGCCAGGGGGGCCATGGGGGTCTACCCCCACATGGAGCTCCGTCCTGGGCTAGGGCAGGGCCATGGGGGGCCTGGGGGTCTCTGGAGGTCTACCCCCACAGGGAGCTCCATCCAGGGCCAGGGGGGCCATGGGGGTCTCTGGAGGTCTACCCCCACAGGGAGCTCCATCCAGGGCCATGGGGGGCCTGGAGGTCTCTGGAGGTCTACCCCCACAGGGAGCTCCATCCAGGGCCAGGGGGGCCATGGGGGTCTACCCCCCACATGGGGCTCCATCCTGGGCCATGGGGGGCCTGGGGGTCTCTGGAGGTCTACCCCCACAGGGAGCTCCATCCAGGGCCAGGGGGGCCATGGGGGTCTCTGGAGGTCTACCCCCACAGGGAGCTCCATCCAGGGCCATGGGGGGCCTGGAGGTCTCTGGAGGTCTACCCCCCACATGGGGCTCCATCCTGGGCCATGGGGGGCCTGGGGGTCTCTGGAGGTCTCTGGAGGTCTACCCCCACAGGGAGCTCCATCCAGGGCCAGGGGGGCC